>UCOH01007382.1:0-43781 GCA_900474275.1 Synergus japonicus
TAAAATGTCAAAATTACTTGCAATTTTTACAAACTTCTTAAAATCCTTGAGAATTCCACGAGAAACTTGAAAATCTCTTAAAATTCGTAAAGGTATCTTACAATTCTTGAAAGTCTCATGAAATTCGTTAAACTTCTACAAAAACTTTTATAAATCCCATGGGGACAATTTAAATTCTTTAAAATCACTTTAAAATAATTTAAATTTCTTAGAATTCTTACAAGCTTTTTAAAATCCTTTTAAGTTCTACGAGAAAATATTATAATTCCTTAAAATCTTTTAAAATTCTTACAAGTTTCTTAAAATCCTTTAGAATTCCCCGAAAAACTTTTAAATCCCTTAAAATACGTAAAAAAACTTATATTGTTTGAAAACTTATAAAAATTCCGCAAAATATTTAGAAAATCATAAAAATCTCGTGAAATCCTTTAAAATTTCTCAAGTAACTTACGAATATATAATTTAATAAAAAAAAAAACAAAGTAATTTATTAAGGAAAACTAAAAATTTATTTCGAAAAGTTTAAAATTATTATTTACTTGAAAATCGAAAAATTAGGGTCAATTTATTTTTAAATGGATAATTCTTAAAAATTCTGAAAAACTTCTCCAATAATTTTCATTGAACCCCGAACTTATATAAAAATATAAATTTGTGTAATTTTTCGCATTTTCAAAAAATAATAGATTTCTGTTACCGACACTTACCGATATTTGAGTAACAATTGGTTCTCTTCTATACTAGGAAAATTCTATCGAAGTAGAAATGAATTTTGAAAGATTGAAAATTATTTGAAATTGTAGATAATTGATTTGGGTCGAGTCAATTGAAATATTTCGATAATTTATTTTACAGTATTTTCAGATAATGCGAATTCTGTAAAATGTAAACCATAAATTCTAAATGTCAGGAAGATGGAGAAGGAAGAGGTCGTGGGCATTGATCTTTACTCTCCAGCTCTATAGATATATAAAACGCGTATGATGCACACCTCATGTTTCAGAGAATGACGTCATACAGAAACTCAGGAATGGACTTTTACAAACAAAAGTTATGACAGAAATTACCAGTGTTTGGAAACACTTTGGAAATCTTAAAGAGACGTGAAAAGAAGACGCGAAAAAAATATAACCAAGGTCGTTACGTCACTTGAAAAGTCAATTAAAGCCCACGAGTTTTGCATTTTTTAATAAATTAATATCTACACAAGTTTTAATTAACTTAAAATTAAATTCGAGAAAATTTAACTTAAATAATTCAAATAATAGAATTTTGGAAAATTGATCTTAAATTCGCTTTTTTATTTCGAAATATATTAATTTGGAATTTTGATTCCTTATTTTTGAATTGATACTTTATTATTAGATATATTTTCATTATTTGCAATTATCCCTTTTAAAATTAAATTAATATAAAAATTCAGATTTCCTGTTTCCGATTTCTGAATCATCGGGATTCCAAATTGGTCATAAAAGCAATTTGAAAGTAAACGTATATCCGCTCCTGGCGCATTTCTTTTCGCATTCGTACCTGATCGTGATAGCTTTGAAATGGAGGAACAAAAAAGAGTTTGAAATTCCACTGAATCACTTTAGTACCATAAATATATTTGAGTCTTGAGAATGCTTCATTTGAAAAGAAAAAAACAACTTTGTTAGATTTCCTTTATTTTCTATTTTTTATATTGACAATTTAATTAATAAATAATAGATATAATTTAATAGTAGATTTGTTGGAAAACTTTTCCGGGAAGAATTCGCTTCTTTTTTTTAAATAGTCTCAGATCTCAAGATCAAGGCACACTTTCCACTTAAATAGTAAAAGTTTTGAGTCTTTTTATTCCCAAGTCCAATTCGTTTCCTCTTCTCACACTTTATTTACTTCCTTGATCCGATCAGATTCGAAATCTTTAATTAACATTCAATCGAGTGAAATTCTCATTTAGTATTATGTTTAGAAATAAAAGAATATAACTTTTGTTTTTAAATCATAAGAATTTTTATGTAGAATTTTTTTGAAATCTTATTCATTGTTTTTATTTTTATTGGTATTTACTTTTAATTAGTTTTTAGACAATTAAATTATAATTTTGTTGATCAACAGAATTGTAAGCAGGAATCGATAATATAATGCAGAAATTATAATATATATTGATTAAAATCGCTTTTTGGAGTCGAGGAATTCATAGTAATAGTGAAACAGGTGGGAGGCGACCTTTAAAATGATGACACACTTTGATCGACTTTAACAACAGACAACTCTTTCTACTCTATTGACTTAGGTTCGTGAGATGCGAACCAATTGTTTCTTAACGAGATTAGCACACCCTATGTCTCATAATAAAATTCTATTTTTTAAGTCACACAAAACAAATGTTAAATTTATCTTTTTTTGCAATTAACATATCAAAATATCAATAATAATCTCTAAATTTTACTTTTTTCTTTTTTATCACTTTTTTATCATTTGTACATTTTTAAAACAATGCCTGAAATAATAAATAATGAGATAAGAAAATTTAGCACGGATTCGAACCCTTTAAGCTTGGAAACGAACCCTCAAAGTTAATCCAGTCGGTAAATGTCGATAACAGAAATCTGCATTTACAAATTTTTTAAATAAGTTGAAATTGAAATTTGTGCAAACTATGTTATATATGCCGTATTGCCTATATGGATTTTATAGTTTATTTAACAGATTTTAGAAACTATCCAAGGATTTTGAAGGATTATAAATTATAATGAGTTTCCAGTCATTCTTTGAAATTCTTTGGGCTTCTACTAATTTAAAGAGATTTTCAATAATTTAGCACAGATTCGAACCATTTTAGCATGGAAACGAATCCTTAAAGCTAACCCAGTCGGTAAATGTCGATAACAGGAATCTATGTTTGTAAATTATTTAATTTTATCTTTAAGGGCATATATTACTTACCCGATCCCTACCTTACCGACATTTTTTTCTCTGTAACCCTACGTCTACATTTATTGAGATATCAAGTTGAAAATTTATAAAATTGAAGAAAATATGCTAATGTATGTTTGTCTGGTCTTAAATTTTTGTAAAAATAAAAAAAAAATGTTCAAAAAATTTTGTTTTTTTAAATGTCAATATTTAAGACCAGACAAACGTACCTTAAGGCTTTAGCTTCAAATATAGAAATTTTCAATGTGGTATCTCAATAAATGTAGACGTAGCGTTACAGAGAAAAAAATATCGGTAAGGTAGGGATCGAGTAAGTAATACATGCCCTTAAATGAAAAAATATTTAAATCGGAATTAACTCAAATAATTAAATTACAATTGAGTTTATTATTATTTATTGTTCTTTTTTTTTAACTTGAAGTTTCTGAGACAGTGGGTATAAGAATGTAAAATAAGCAAGGTGTACGGTAATAATGAAGACTATTGGCAAAAGGGAACTCGTCGAGGCCTTTCACCCTGAGCCAGCTTCACTCGACTTTCGATCTCTTTCCCACGTATTATTATTCCCTCACGGTTAACTCCATTAACTATCCTCGGAATCGTGCTATACCAACACTTGTGCTTTGAAATTTATTATACACGCTTTACTCCTGAGAAAACAATCCTCTGCCTACTACCAATACTTGTCGAAAGTCACAGTCACCTGAGATTTGCCCTAGAATTCGAATAATGAAGACACAAAAAAACAGTTAATTGCTCCTCGAGGAATACTTTTCTTTATAGACAATTATGAGACGTTTCTACTTTTTTTATTTGTTTAACTTCCCTTTGAAGTAAATCTTTTTCTAAACTTCGTTTATTTATTTTTTAATACCTAATAGCAATTAAGAAGAATGGAAATTAATGAATTAATTAATTTCTCTTTTTTGCACACCTTTTGCTGGTATACAAAATAATTGAGAAATTTATAATTTTTGAAATATAGAAACTTGTAATCCCTTGACTGATTTCAGAAATCTCGAGAAGTTTCGTACAATTCTTTAAAATCCTTTTAATATCCTTCAAAATCCTTAAAATTATTTAATATTTTATCAAATCTGGTGAGATCCTTTAAAATTATTTAAAACCCCGGAAATGATATTAAATCCATTAAAATTTCTGAAAATCCAATGGAATTTCGTAAAGCCCCTTGAAAGTCCTTAAAAAAGAACTTAATATCTCATAAAATATCGTAAAATATCTTACAAGTATTTAAAATTTTATGAAATTGCGTAAAATCCCTCGAATCTCTTAAAAGTAATTTAAATTACTTAATATCCTGTACAATATCTTAAAATCCTTAAAAATCTGGTTAAAGTCCTTTAAACGTAAAATTCCGTGATATTCTTTAAAATTCTACAACCTATACTTATATCCCTTAAAATTATCCCATGAAATCTTATGAAATCCTTTGAAATCCAAAAAGTCGATAAAATAACTTATATCCTATGAAATATTGTAAAATCTATCAAAATCACTTAAAATCTCTGTGAAATCAATTAATATTTTTAAAATCTCAATGAAATTTGAAAAACCCTTTTAAATTCCTTAACATTATTCAAGGTTCCATAAAATCTCATAATTCCGATGGTAACTGATCTTGATATTAAGATACATCTTGAAATATTTTTTCGCTTCACTAATAATTTATTTTTCACATCAAAATAATCATTTTTATTACTTTAAATTATTTTCTATATATTGGTAACATCTCTTTTTTATGATATAATATATATATATAAGGATTTTTTCAATTAGTGCTGTAAACTTAAAAAAAAATTGATTAAAGGGATCTTTGAAGTTTGAATTTTCCATCGAGGATGAGCAGTAGATCTGCTTTACATTTTTATCTGCACAGTAGATTTTTATATAATTTTATATATTTTATATAATTTTATTTTTTATAATTGTATATTTTATATAATAATTGTAATATTTTCTCTATTTTCAGAAATAAGGCGATTGCAGACTATCTGAGTGCAAATGGTTACCAGGATGCGCTGGAAGCGTTTAAGAAGGAGGCTGATATGCCAGGCGAAGTTGAGCGAAAATATGGAGGTCTTCTTGAAAAGAAATGGACCTCCGTCATTCGACTACAGAAGAAGGTTGATAAACTTTCCAAATCCTTGGATTCGTCCTAATTCTATGACTAAAAATTCTTAAATTGTGAAATTAAATTATTATAAATTAAATTATAATTTATATTATTTTCTATTCAGGTAATGGAACTAGAATCTAAGCTCTCCGAGGCCGAGAAGGAATTCATCGAAGGAGCTCCAACCCGAGGAAAGAGATCCTCTTCTGAATGGATCCCAAGGCCGCCCGAAAAATACTGTCTAACTGGTCACAGAGCCACCATTAACAAAGTCGTTTTTCATCCAGTTTTTAGCCTCATTGTCTCCGCGAGTGAAGATGCCACGATTAAGGTTTGAGGACTCAAATTATTCCAAGCCTTTATCAGGGTGTCTAACGGATCGGGAAACCGAGAAAACCCCGGGAATTATATTTGATCCGCAAAAACCCGAGAATGTCATTATTAAGAACCAAGAATTTTTTTTATTTCATTGGAAAATCGACGTTTTTCTGCCTTATCTTCTTTTTATTCTATTAGAAAATTAGAAAACCAACACGCGATTATTTTTTTTACTTCTTATAACTTCAAGTCATTTAAAAGCTTTTTAAGAACTCTAAGGAACTTTAAGGGATTTTAAATGTTTTCATGAAACTTCAAGGAATTTTAAGAAAACTCAAGAGATTTTTAATGATTTTTAAAAGATTTTGTGATATTTCATGAGATATCTTATAATTGTAAGGAATTTCAACAGATTGTTATAATTTTAAAAAGATTTCGTGTAATTTTTAAGGACTTCATGGAATTTATTGATATTTCTAATACTTTCAATGTATTTTAAAGCATAAAAAGGTATTTTAATTGTTATCATAGAATTTTAAAGAATTTCAAAAAGTTTCTGCGAATTTTAAGAAATGTTGTCAAATTTTAAGAGATTGAAGGTTATTTGTGAAATTTTAAGAGATTTATAAAGGTTTCTGGCATTTTAAGGGATTTTAAGTCTTGTTGTGGAATTTCGAGGATTTTCGAAATTTTATTTTTTCTGAGAATTTTAAGGGACATTATTCGCATTTTTAAAGATTTTACGAAATTTTATGAGATTTCTCATAATTTTAAGGGATTACAAGAAAGTTTTCTGATTTTTAAAAGATTTTATGAAATTTTTAAGAATTTTATGGAATCTGACGAGATTTCTAATACTTTTAATGGATTTTTAAATGTTATCGCAGAATTTTAAAGAATTTGAAGAAGTTTCTGGGTATTTTAAGAGGTTTTCACGAATTTGAACATATTTCAAGAAATTTTTATGACCTAAAATATTTTATGGGATTTAAAAGATTAAAAAAATTTTCAGAGTATTTTATTGAGGGATTTACAATTTTTTAAATGTTTTTTTTTTTTTTCAAAAATCACAAAAAAGTGAAATTGAAAAACGGCATCAATTGGTCGGAAGAAAAAAACTTTAAGAGGGTAAAGACTGGAAAAGACCGGCAGAAAATCGGAAAAAACTTGGGAATTTCCAATTCCCTAATCACTAGACACCCTCTTTATAATTTTTTTAATTGAAGTTTTCTCAACTTGAGGACTTTTGATTTATATTTTTATTATCCTTCAGGTCTGGGATTTCGAGAGCGGAGAGTTCGAACGGACACTGAAAGGACACACGGACAGCGTACAGGATATCGCTTTCGATGCAACGGGAAAGCTGCTAGTCTCCTGTAGTTCTGACATGTCGATAAAGCTCTGGGATTTCAGCCAATCGTTCTCCTGCATTAAGACTATGCACGGTCACGATCATAACGTGACGTCGGTGACGTTCATGCCACAGGGTGACTTTATTGTCAGTGCCGCGCGTGACAAAACTATCAAGATTTGGGAAGTCGCGACGGGATATTGCGTCAAAACTCTCATTGGACATAAGGATTGGGTCCGAGTAGCGAGAGTTAGCCCCGACGGAGAGTTAATCGCCAGCTGCTCCAACGATCATACCGTCAGGATCTGGTCTGTCGCCACTAAGGAAACAAAGGTCTGTCTTATTTTTTATTATTATTCAGGAAATTTTTATTTTAGGGGGGTTTAAAAATAATTTTTTACACTCATTTTTGGATTTACTTTCAGGCGGAGCTTAGGGATCACGATCACGTAGTTGAGTGCATCGCCTGGGCACCCGATTGTGCGAGGGCACCAATAAACGCGGCAGCTGGAGCTGATAACAAAGGTGCGCATGAAGGACCATTCCTCGCTTCTGGATCTCGAGATAAATCAATCCGCGTTTGGGACGTGGGCGCCGGAGTGTGCCTTTTCACTTTAATTGGACATGACAACTGGGTTCGCAGTATCGTTTTTCATCCCGGCGGCAAATTCATCGTCAGCGCCTCCGACGATAAAACGTTACGGGTATGGGATATCCGTAACAAACGGGCCATGAAGACTCTTGAGGCTCATGTCCACTTCTGCACCTCTGTTGGTAAGAAAAAATCAAATTTTTCTGTTACTAACAGGGTGGCCACATGTCAGGAAAGTCAGGGAAATTTCAGAGAAATGAGAGTAGTTGTCAAGGAAAATAGAAATTGACATTTACCTTAATTATGTTTTTTTTTCGTATTGTGTATATATATTTTATAGTTTATTTAACAGATTTTAGAAACTTTCTAAGGATTTCGAAGGATTATAAAGAATTTCCAGGCATTCTTTGAGATTCTTTGGGTTTCTAATGATTTCAAGAGATTTGTATAATATTTGAAAGATTTAGTGGAATTTTAAAGGACTTCAGAAAATTTTAAGAGATTTTTAAGAAAGTTTAGACAATTTAAATAATTTAAAGAAATTTGATATTTTAAAGTAATTTTAGGATTTTCACAAAATATTTATGATTTATAAAAGATTTTGTGATGTTTTTGTTTCCAAGAATTTTTATTTAGAGATTTTAATATATTTTAGAGAATTTCAAAGTTCTCTATTGAATTTTAAAAGGACTTCATGAAATTTGAAGAGATTTTTAAGGAAGTTTAGGGAATTTAAGAATTTTAAGGAATTTTAAAGTTCTTTGAGAAATTTTAAAAGATTTCACGAGATTTTTATGATTTCCTAAAGGTTTTGTGTAATTTTAGGGAATTCTGAAAAATTTCCAAAAATTACAAAAGGTTTTTTTCCGTATTTTAAGAGATTTAAAAGTTTTTCGGGGAATTGTTAACGAATTTAAGAAACCTGTAAGAATTTTTAAATTTAAATATTCTCGTGGAATTTGAAAGGATTTTAAAAGGCTTGTAAGAAATTGAGGAAATTTTAATTACGTTAGTGATTTTAAAGAATTTACATTTTCTTCATGGAATTTAAAAAGATTTCACAAAAATGTTTATAATTTTTAAAGATTTTGTCGGCTTACAAGTTGTAAAGGATTAAATGGAATTTTAAATATTTTAGTGGAATTTTAAGATATTTAAAGATGTTTTTAGGAATTTCAAAAGTTTTCAGCAAATTTTAAGGGATTTCAATAGGTTTCCAATAATTTTAAGAAATTTTTGTCCATTTTAAGAGATTGTAAAATTCCTCGTGGAATTTAAAAATATTTCACGAAATTCTGAAAATGTGTTATGTAATTTTAAAAGATTTTGAAGTTTTTGAGGAATTTTAAAAAGATTAGTAAAAATTAAAGGGATCTCATGAAATATTAAAAAATTTTAAGGGATTCGTGATATTTTAAGATGTTTCTAGGAATTTCAAGAAATTTCAATGAACTTTAAGAAATCTTTTCAAAAGTTGTTGTAAATTCAAGAAATTTTTACGAATGTAAATGTTGTCAAGTGATTTTAAATTTCAAAAGATTTAAAGTGATATTATACGAAATTAAAAAAAATTTTCAATAGTATTATTCTTGAAAATCTATACGTATTTTGAATACTTTTCTGTCAGAGAAATTTGTCTGAAAGTCAGGGAAAAGTCAGGGAAATTGAAAAATTGAAAAATTGAATCTTGTGGCCACCCTCGTTACTAGCTACATAGTTTTTTCCCTTATTCAGAGTATTACTCCTTTTATATATTTTTTACTGATTTGAATTTCCTGTCTTAGATTTTCACAGAAGTCATCCATATGTCGTGACCGGGAGCGTGGACCAGACGATAAAAATTTGGGAGTGTCGCTAGTCACCGGATTTTCGAATTTCCAATCGAAAGTCACGAAAGGAATTTTTTCGAGTCTTCGCGCAACGCGAAATTGGAAAAGAGACGCGTTTTTCTTTCGGTTAGAATCGGCCGAACAAGAGTAAGCTACTACAAAAAGCTATCGTACATATAAAAATATAATTATTATACACACCTATACACGTACGGTTAAGAGCTCTTTAATTAATTTATAATAAAGTATAATTAGTAATTAATACTATACATATAATGCATATATGCAAAACAAACATATTATCGTTTCACGATAACGGATTACACTTGACTCCGAGAAAAGATCATTTTTCCTTTTTGTTTCGCGAGGACGTTTTCCCACCTCCGAAGCAATTTTCTTCACCTCCGAATTTTCCCAATCGTTGTAAATAATATTTAAAAAAACAAAGCCACGGAACAACTAAATGACATTTTCGAACTTTCGAAAACGTCCTCGATGAATTTAAAAAGGCGAATTTCAAATTGAACTGCGACTTACAATAATCACTGCAGTGCAATGATTCTTATTTATACGGAAGCTATAATCCGAATTTTGTACTCGGAATCCCTTTAAAAAATCGAGAATCGTAAAGAATTAATTAAATTTTCATTTTTTTTTTTTTGAAATTTCTTGGAATAAATTCTGGTTTTCGACGTTTCAGGGGATCCGAGATCGTCGTAAAATCTGTATTTCCTATACAGGATGATCATTTGTGGTTTATGAAAAAATGGCAACGAGCGCTTTGTTAATGGAAATACTTTCGTTTTTTTTTTCGATACTTCTTTCTCTTTTTACAAAAAAGAGTTAGCAGAGGTTTGCAAATCTTTCAATCAACTTTAGGCCTCGTTCTTTTTTTTTTTAATCTAAAATCTATTTTATATTCTCAGTTTCTTTTGAATTTCTATTCGGCGATGCGAATTGTAATCACGAGCTCTGAGTCCTGTACTAAAAAAAAAGAAAACACCAGTAGATGGCAAAATTTGACACTTTTACCATCAATTAATAAGTGTGAAAACTATCTTGGCTACGGACTAAAGAAATTGCCATCTGCTTTGTTGACCGTTGGTAAAGTAGGTTCTGTTTTACCCACTGATTTGTTACAGATCCTCTAATTTATCTACTGATGGGAAATTGTAAATAATTTAGTTGTGTAATTTATTTTTACGAGCTTGCATTTTAACTTTGTTTCTTTCTCTTTCGTTTTCTTCTGACAATTTAGTTATCTCATTTTTTTTCTTTACAGAAATTTATCTCTAAGCTTTGAATTTTGGTGAAATTACGGCCACGAATTATGAGACACCCTGTATATATCGAAGTACACAAAATATGTACATACACGCATATTACATTGTAGGCGAAGAGAACGAAGTTGCAGAGAAGAGTTTCCGATTTGCTTTTTTCGAGAGGCGCGCCTTGCGATCTTTTCTGAATCAAATTTCGAAGGCAAAGTTGGGCGTTTTTTTTCTTCTGTTAGATATCATTTTTTTCTGGACAATCCTTTGAATTTTCGTTATTTCGGGTGCTAATTAAAAGAAGACTGATACTCGAGGCGTCTTTTAAAACTGGTTTGTAATTTTTTTTTTATATATTGAAATTGGGATAATTAAGACCTTGCAAAACTTATTGCCCGATCTCTACTTTACCGACATTTTTTCTCTGTATCGCTACGTCTACATTTATTGAAATATCAAATTGAAAATTTCTAAAATTAAATAAAATATACTAAGGAATGTTTATCTGGTCTTAAATCTTTGTAAAAATTAAAAAAAAAAATTTCGAAAAAATTTTTTTTTATAAATGTCAATATTTAAGACCAGATAACCGTACCTTAATGCTTTAGCTTCAAGTTTAGAAATTTTCAATTTCATATCTCGATAAATGTAGTCGTGGCGTTGCAGAGAAAAAATGTCGGTAAGGTAGGGATCGACTAAAACTTACATGGGCTTAAGAAAAATAAATTTCAGGGAACAACTTCTGTGAAAGAATCTGATTAGGAAAGATTTGATCGCGCCTTGGATATAAAAAAAAAGAATATTACTAAGTATCCTATAGCCGACTAGCGAACGCAAAATCTGTATCCCGCTGCAACTGTATACCTTAAAGATAAAAAAAATTTGTTAAATGTATCGCGTACGCATATGCAAAGTGTAGTGCATGTAGCTTTTTTCGAATGGGGCCTGAGACGTAAGGTTTAGGTATACACACAACTCTTAACTAGCGATAGTCGCATAATTAGTGTGTAGCGAATGAAAAAAAAGAAGAATAAGAACGCAAAACTTGAATTTTGAACATAAGCGCCTCTTTCTGGAGGAAAATTCATCCAAGCAAAATTTTGAATCCAAATTTTTGAAAATCTGTTTTACCATCTGTCAGTGATGCAGAACATACAACACATAACAGAAACAAATCTGTTTTATCGATTGTTGGTAATGATTGTCGGATTCAGTTTTTTGTGGTTTCAATACGGTTTTGCAAATTGAGGATTTTTCCTCCATTTGGAATAAGCAACTCGCAAAATGTCTTGCGATGCCATAAGTTTAACTGGAGGCTGTTCTTTTCAGTCACTGTCGTAAGTCGTTCCACGTCCCAGCACCATCTCCTTCCTCTCAGAAAAAATCAAGAAAAAAATCTGATCACTCGGCCTTTGACCTTTGTCAACTCGATTCTACTCCTGTTTAGGACCCTTCGTTTGATGTGGTACTAAATTATTTTGAAGAATAATAAACCAAGTTGTCACTGAATTTATATGCTTTTATTTGCATCTTGTGGTCCTTGTTCCTAAAAATTTCATTTTTTAATATCTTTCTTTCTTAAGGCCATGTAAGACTTATTCGTTTCCTACCTTACCGACATTTTTTGCTCTGCAACGCTACTTCTACATTTATTGAGACATCAAATTGAAAATTTCTTAAATTGAAGCTAAAACATTAAGGTACGTTTATAAAGTCCTAAATATTGACATTTATAAAAAAAATTTTTATGTTTACAAAAATTATAGACCAGATAAACATACCTTAGCATATTTTCTTTAATTTTAGAAATTTTCAATTTGATATCTCAATAAATGTAGACATAGCGATGCAGAGAAATAAATGTCGGTAAGGTAGGGATCAGGTCTCACATGGCCTTAATTCGATACTAATGCGCACCTTTAAATATCAACGAATTTTACTGTGCAGTCATAAATTTGTAATTTTATTACACATCCGTAAATTAAATTAAATTCTGCTGCCGAGCCGTAAGTGAAATAAAAAATTTTATTGTTCGTTTCGAATTTGGCAATTTATTTATCCAAGCATCTACAGCCAGAAGACTTGATTTTTTTTCCTATTTTTACAGTGAATTGAAGATCTTCGACAACCGCCTGTTTGAGTTTCTCACCTATGCTTAGCAAAATAAAGTTTAGTGCGATTAAATCGGAGACATGATAAGACCTTAAATAATACGTACATACATAAATATTATACATAACATGATTCATTGTTTCATGTTCGCTATATTCTCTCACAAATCATCCTTCAAACATAAAGGCCTTTTTTTCATTCTACTTTTCGTTTTTATATTATTTTATTCTTGTGCAAAGGCGTCGCTAATCGACGTACTTTCAACTTGCTCGCTTTAGAATAAAATTCCCTTCCATTTCCTTTCCCCGAAAATGCATTCTCTAAAATTACCCCAAAATTCGTTCTCTCAAAAATTCTTTTCCTAAGAAATTCTTCGTGGGTGCAAAAACGTGTTTTATTATTTATTATTTTTTTTTGTGCTGCTGTACTTTCCGACTATTTACAGTTTACAGAAATTCTCTTGCGCCTCGCAAAAAAAAAAACGGATACAAAATGCAGGCTTGGAATGTTTGGTGCGAATTTGAGGCTTTTAAATACATTTCAGGCCTTTTGACACACTTGCGCGCATTATTATGCGAAAATAAAAATTAAAAACTAATTATTATAATCATAATAATTGTAATAAAGATTTCGTAATAATCGATTCATGTCAAGTTTCAATAATCGATTTTGCTGTACGGTACACAATATCGAAGCAAAAATTACCACTAGATTAAATAAACAGTGGCGAGGACTGCTTAATTTAAAAATAATTTTCTGGTTTTTTTTTTTCTAGAAAGTTGATTACTAGAACTTTCGTGGTTGGATTATTTGAACTTTCGTGGTTGAAAGTTCATTATCGGTCACTTTCTTGACAAAAATGAGGGAGAGCCTTTGTTTTTTTTTTAAATGAGATGACTAAATCGCATTCTTATAATTGTTAATTGTATTGCTCTGGCAGGACGTATGAGATATCATCCCAAGGATGACGATAGAGACCTTGTTTCAACCTTTTTTGGTCCATATAGTGACCTAGAAAAAAAGTAAAATTTGCAATTGTAAATTATTTGAAAAAACTGAAAAATGTGAGAATTTCAATAGGAAGATTATAAATATCTTACCAATGAATCCTATGCTTCTGCCAAGAACAAAGAGACTGTTAATGGCCCCAATTTCGATATATTCCTGAGCCTCTTCCCTTGTAAAAGTTCCACTATTCCTTAACATATCGACAAAGGCAGTAGCGATAATTCCGTCAACATTGAGAATGAGATTCGGTTTTTTGCTCGTGGTGATTTTCTCGACCTCCAGGGCATATTCCACGAGTGGCTTCGCAGGGAAATTTTCCAGGACGTACTCTTTAATTAGTTTGACTCTCATGTCTGGATTATTGATCGACTTGACTCTGTGGCCGATTCCCATAATAAGTTTTCCCTTCTTTCTGGTGTTGTTGACGAACTCCTGGGGATGAAGTCCTGCGTCATAAGCTTCAGAAAACATACGAGCTGCGCCGTCCAAAGCACCACCGAATCGGTCTCCCTGTAAAACAAGAAAAACAATATTATATAAATTTAAACTTAGAATGAAATAATGGAAAATTTAAATAAAACTAACAATTATTATTATTATGTTATTTTTTGCATACCTTTTGCTAGTCGAAAAAATAAATGAGAAATTTTAATTCTTCAAATATAAAATCTTGTAATTCTTTACCTAATTTCAGGAATTTTCATGACTTTTATAAAATTCCTTAAAATGCCTTTATAAACCTTCAAAATTTAGTGACATTCCTTTACATTTCGTAACTCACTTGATATTTCTTCAAATTACTTAAAATTGGTCAAAATCCCATAAAGTCTGATTAAATCTCTTAAAACTTCTGAAAATCCAATGAAGTCTTGTAAATCCCTTGAATCCACCCAAAGTCTTAAAAAGTACTTAATTATTTAATATCATAAAACATCGTAAAATCCCTTAGAATTACTTAAAATTCCATAAAATATGGAAAAATCCCTTAATGTTATTTAAAATCCTATGAAATTTCACGCAATCCCTTAAAATTCCAGACAACCCCATGAAATCTCGTTAAATTCCCATAAAATATCTTAAAATCCCTTTAACAACCTTCAAAATCTTAATAAAAGATTTTGTAGAATTTTATGAAATTTCAAAATCTTTTCAATAATTTTAAGAGATTTTTACGAATTTTAAGAGATTTCAAAGTTTTTCGTGGAATTACAAAGAATTTTAAGAAGCTTGTAAAAATTTAAAGAAATTTTGACATTTTTAAAATGATTTTGAAGATATGAAATATTCATCGTGGAGTTGAAAAAAAAATTTTTATTTATTTTTTTCATTTTAAAAAGATTTTGTGAGGTTTTTGTTTCTAAAAATTTGTATTTAGAGCTTTTAATGTACTTTAGGGAATTTCAAAGTTCCTTATTGAATTTTAAAGGATTTCACAAGATTTTTATGATTCGTAAGAGATTTTGTGAAACTGTAAAGGATTTCATGAAATTTTAATAGATTTTAAAGAATTTATGATATTTTATAGGAATTTAAAGATATTTCTAGAAATTTCAAAATATTTCAGTGAATTTTGAGAGGTTTTTACGCATTGTTAGAGATATTCAAGCAGGCCCATACCCAGGATTTTGTTTCCGGGGGGGGGGGGCAGATTCAAAAGTAATATATTCGAATATTGATAGCCGTTTATACATATAGCACATAACATAACGTTCTGAAATTTCGGGGGGTGGGGCAGGGCCCCTCGGGCATCCCCCCAGGGTACGTGCCTGTATTCAAGTTTCTTATGGAATTTTGAAGGATTTCATGAGACTTTTATCATTTTTAATAGATTTTGTGAAATTTTAGGGATTAATAAAATAAAATAATAAAATAATAATTCTTACTTTAAAATAAAATAAAATCCTTTAAAATTCCTGAAAATCCAATGAAACCTTGTAAATCCCTTGAAATCCTTTAAATCGTGAAAATAACTTAATATTCTATGAAATATCATTAAATTTTTGAAAATTATTTAAAATTCCATACAATTTTGTAAAGTACTTTAAAATTCAATGAAATTTCGTAAAATGTGTAAAAGTTGCTCAAATTATTTTAAATTCCAAAAAATATATAGTCAAATTCCTTAAAATTACTTTATAATCTTTTAAAATCTCATACTTTTTCGCAGAAAATGTTGGAATGGAAAAATTAAGGGATTTCCAAAGTATGCAAAATAATTCAGATTTTAATTTTTGAAATATAAAAATTTGTAATTCCCAGTCTAATTTTATGAATCTCTATAAATTTGTAAAATGTTTTTAAATTCCTTACAATTATTCAGTCCCATTAAATCCCATTTAAACTTTCAAAATATCTAAAAATCCAATGAAAATTTGTGAAATTTTGAAGTCCCCTAATTTCTTAAAATTGTTAAAAATTCAATAAAATTTCATAAAATCCCTTGAATTTCTTAAAAGTCCTTAAAACTATTTAATATCCCTTAAAATTTCTGAAAATCATAATAAATTTCATAAATATCCGTCAAAATACCGTGAAATCCTTTAATATTTATAAAATTTCAATAAATTTCCTAAAATTCGTATTCTCTGTCTTAATAATCTTTTTGAAAACGAAAATAGTATGAAGATTGTTTTCAAATTCGATAGATTCACACAATTCGCGCAGTTTCTAAACCAATCAGATTTTCGACAACAATGTGCTCGATATATTGATAATATTACTTTTTAAAGATAGGAATAAACTTACAATAGTCAGGAGTCCAGAGACTAAAGAACTGACAAGATCTTTTCCGGCTCTCGCGCAGACAATTGTATTGTGAGCTCCCGAAACTGCAGGTCCATGATCAGCGGTGAGCATCAGCGACATTTCCAAAAACTTGCAATAAGTCGCTGGCAAGCAACGTTGGAACCACAAAAGCGAGACGACGCCACCAATTCCAACATTCTGCTTCAAAACTTCCGTCACTGGCATTCCTGCGTAAAGAAGTTCTTGACCACGCTCATCACAAATCGAAGTCATAAACGAAGCCGGTTTTCGGATTAAACCCAATTCCTAAAAAAAAGGCATAAAAAATGAAACTACTTCACTTTCTTCAAATTCAATTGATTGAGAATTAGAAAATTAATAAGTAATCTTACTCTAGCCCAGCTGTAATCCATAGGAACTGTTGGAGGCGGTAATTCCGGTTCAGGAACGATTGTACCATCTTTAACGAGTTCTTGATAAACACTGTGAATGAGGTCTCCCAAGTTATCGAAGCTCTCAGGTACATAAGCTCCAGCTTCTCTAAGCGCAGCATTTTTAGCAGAGGCAGTCTCAACATTGCTGTTTGCAATCGACCCAGCGTGTCCAAATTGAACTTCAGATTTAAACATACTAGCACAGGTGCCGATGCACCAGGCGATGAGGGGCTTCGTAATTTTCTTCGTCTTCAAAGCTTGACAAACTTCGTATTCCTCTACTCCTCCAACTTCTCCTAACAAGACGATTAATTTTGCGTCTGGGTTGGATTCGTACCGCATAATATGGTCCATAAAAGTCGTTCCTGGGTAACGATCTCCACCGATTGCGACTCCTTCCTGAACTCCGTTGGAAGCCTTAGAAATTATGTTGTTCAGCTCGTTTGACATTCCTCCTGATCGAGAAACGTAGGCGATGCTGAAATTTCGGAATTGTTAGGATTAAAAAACGTTCGTACGCAATTATAAGACTGGAATAAATTCTTAAAAATAGCTCACCTCCCTGGCCTATACAATTTGCTGTGCAGAATATTGTCCATCATTCCTCCAGTGTTTCCAATCTTGAAACATCCGGGTTTGACTCCACCAACTGTCGCAGGACCAATAATGGTGACATTTTTCTTGTGAGCTTGGAGAATTAACTTTCTAGTCATATTTTCTGGAATTCCTTCTGCGATAATGGCGATAGTTCTGATCTGAGGGAATTGGAGAGTCTCCATTGTGGAGTCATAGGCTGAGCGCAGGGATGCGAAGGTAACCATGACGTCTGCGTCCGGGTGTTTGTTCATGGCGTCCTTCATTTGTTTGTAAACCGGAATCAGGACCTAAAGAGAAAATCATTTTTTATATTTAAGGGACTGAAAATTGAAAAATGGAAGGTCTAAATGTTAGATTAAGATTAAGTATATCCGTATATAGATTTTAAAGTTTATTTAACAGATTTTAGAAACTTTCCAAGGATTTCAAAGGATTATAAAGAATTTCCAGGCATTCTTTAAGATTCTTTGGGTTTCTAATGATTTCAAGAGATTTAAAAAAAAATTTTTAAGATTTTAAAAGGTTTCTAGGATTTCGTGAAGTTTTAAGAAATTTTTAAGAAAGTTTTAGAAATTCAAAGAATTCTAAGGAATTTTAAAGTTCCTTGTGGAATTTTAAAGGATTTTAAAAAGCTTGTAAGAATTTAAAGAAATTTTGATTTTTTAAAATGATTTTCAGAGATTTTTACGTTTCTCATAGAATTTTTGTGATTTTCTAAAGCTTTTGTGGAATTATAAATATTCTCGTTGAATTTAAATAGATTTAGAAATGATTGTAAAAATTTTAAGAAATCTTGATTTTTTAAAGTAATTATAAGAGATTTTAATGTTCCTCGTGGAATTTTAAAGGATTTCGTGAGACTTTTATGATTTTTAAAACATTTCATTAAATTTTTACGTATTTTAAAGGATCTAACAGTTTTTCATGGAATTATAAAGGATTTTAAGAAACTTGGAAGGTTTTAAAGAAATTTTAAGGGATTATAAAATATTCTTGTGGAATTTTAATGAATTTCAAGAAGTTTTGATTTTTTGACAGTGATTTTAAGGATTCTTATTAAATTTCAAAGGATTTCACAATATTTTTATGATTTATAAAAGATTTTGTGGAAGTTTAAGGAATTTCAAGAGGCTTTCAAGAATTTTAAAAGATCTTTACGTATTTTAAGAGATTTTAAAGTTTTTCGTGAAATTATAAAGAATTTTAAGAAGCTTGTAAAAATGAAAGAAATTTTGACATTTTAAAAATGATTTTAAAGATATGAAATATTCCTCGTGGAATTAAAAAAAATTTTTTAAATTATTTTTTTATTTTTACAAGATTTTGTGAGGTTTTTGTTTCCAAGAATTTTTATTTAGAGATTTTAATGAATTTTAGGGAATTTCAAAGTTCCTTATTGAATTTTAGAGGATTTCGCAAGATTTTTATGATTCGTAAGAGATTTTGTGAAACTGTACAGGACTTCATGGCATTTAAATAGATTTTAAAGAATTTTTATGATATTTTATAGAATTTTAAAAATTGTAGCGAAATTTTAAGAGATTTCAATAAATTTCCAATAATTTTAAAAGATTTTGACGCATTGTAAGAGATATTAAAGTTCCTCGTGGAATTTTCAAGTATTTCAAGAGATTTTCAAACGATTTTGTGGAATTTTGCAAGCTTGTAGGAAATTTAAAGAGATTTTTAGGAATTTGAAAAGATGTTTAATCTTTTTGAGAAATTTAAAGGATTTGAAATGATATTGAGGAATTTTAAAACAATTAGTGAAAATGTAAGGGTTTGTCATAAAAAATGTAAGGTTGTCATCAATTTGAGAGATTTTTACGAAATTCAAGTGGTGTTCAATAGTATTTTTACTGAAAATTTGAATGCATTTTGACACTTTTATATTTCAGAGAAACTTGTCTGAAAATCAGAGAAAAGTCAAGAAAATGAAAAAATTGAATTTTGTGGCCACCCTGTTTATAGATGTGCAGTAATTTTACCACACTTAAAACTCAAAGATCGGAACTTAAAAGAATCCAAAAATGAAGAAAACTCACTTCATTATGGCCCCAGTAGAACTTTTGCTTATGATCTCCAACAAAGGGATAGACGATAGCAGCCACTGAGGGTTCAGTTCTTCTGCAAACAAAATCAAAGTCCAGCATACTCTGGACGGCCCTCGTCTGCATTCCCCAGATGATGGCTCTTGTTTTGTTCGTAAAAAGCTGCTTGCCTTCAGCAAAATCGACAGAGTCGCCTTTCTTCACTCTCGGCGTTCCTGACGATCCTGCTGCTCCTTGGGGAGGTGAACTAGGTCCAACATCTTGACCGGAAGGAAGGAGAAAATTCGCAGTCGAAAATTCCTGAGCCTCAGGGTCAGGAATAGGTTTAGTTCCTAGTGCCATCGCACATATCGCTGTCATATGAGTTTCTGGTCCAAAAACGTGCACCGGGATTGCGAGTCGCTTTCCAACCTCGCGAATAATTCTGAAATTTAATTTAAAATTGACTGCATTTGTGAAAAGAAGATAAATTTGCATTTTAGACGTGACAATTTACAAGATGCACTGTTATTTCTTATCGGTCAGAAGCTTCCTAATTTTTGAGCCTAATAAGCAAAATGCTATTTGACTGATAAGGAAATTAAGGCTCTGAAATTTTGAGTTGAAAATCTTAAATATCAAAAATTGAAAACAAAAAATACCTAAGACCCTCTTGATAATTTGGACCCGCTCGTCTAACGAATATTTTAATATTATGCTCAACCAGCTTAGGCTGGAATTCCTGGAGAGCCTTGACAATTCCTTTGAAAGTAGCAGCGACGTTTGTGAAATTCGCAATTCCGCCTCCAATGATAAGAACTTTTCCCTCTGGGTGTTTTTCTTTCGTCATCAAACCCAGAATCGTGTTTGCGTATTCATAAGTTTGTTGCTCGCTTGGGGCGCCAGAATATTCTCCGTAATTTGCTAATTCGGAAGCACCACCCAGGTCGCAAATCGTATCAGAGTAAATTACAGAAGCACCTGAAAAATCGAAATCGAGTTGGAATTTGAAAGTGAAGAAAATCTGAATTTCTTTGCAGTTTAAGATAATTTCAATTTATATTTTAAATTATAAACTGACCTCCACCAGCAACCATCGTCCAAATTCTTCCACTGGGATTCAAAATCGTGAGTTTTAAACTCGCTCCGGACTTTGCATCCAAATCGGCAATGTAGGCTTCCTCAGGATAAGCGTCTCTTCCAAAAGGAGGAGGGTAGTCAATTTCTCCCCAGTCTGGCCTACAAATAAAGTCCGCGGTCGTGTCGATTTTTGCGGCCAAATCCAAAATGTAAATGGCATCGTCGGTGACCACGAGAGGGTTTATTTCCAGGTAAGTGAAGTACAAATTCACGTACAATTTGTATAGAGAGGAGATAAATTCTGCGATGACTCTGGAATTTAAAAAAAAAGTTTTTAGGTCTTTTGAAAATAAATATTAGGAATGTAGGGTGCAAGTTCTATCCTCAAAATTCAATTTCTTCATTTTACTCAAAAAATATTATAAATGAATATTTTTTCTCTCTATAGATACAATTTTGTTTCAATTATAATAATATTATAATTTAATTATAATATTTGTTGAGTAAAATGAGGAAATCGACTTTTATAACATGAAACCAAAACACTTAATCAGGATGGCCACAAGATTCTCTTTTTCAAATTTCCTGACATTTCCCCGACTTTTCTCTGAATTTCAGACAAATTTTCCTGACAGAAAAATATTAAAAATGGGTATAAATTTTCAATAATAATACTATTGACATTTTTCAAAAATTTCGTATAATTTCACTTTAAATCTTTTGAAATTTAAAATCAAATAAACACATTTAACATTCGTAAAAATCTTTCGAATTTACAACAACTTTTGAAGAGATCTTTGAAAATTCATTGAAATGTTTTGAAATTCCTAGAAAGATCTTAAAATTTCATGAGGAATTTTAAAATCTCTTAAAATACACAAAAATTTCTTTAAATTATTGAAAACCTATTAAAATACCTTAAAATTGAAGGGATCTTACGAAATATTAATAAATTTAAAGAGATTTTTCAGTAAGTTTAGGGAATTTCATGAATTTTAAGGAACTTTAAAGTTCCTTGAGAAATTTTGAAGCATTTTACAGGAGTTTTATGATTTACTAAAGATTTTGTGTAATTTTAGGAAATTCTGAAAAGTTTTCAAAAATTATAAAAGTTTTTTTTACGTATTTTAAGGAATTTAACATTTTTCCTGGAAATAAAGGAATTTAAAGGAATAATAAAGGAATTTAAGAAACTTGTAAGAATTTTAAGAAATTTAAATTATTATAAAGTGATTTTAAAGAATTTAAATTTTCCTCATGGAATTTTAAGATATTTAAATATGTTTTCAGAAATTTCAAAAGATTTCAGCAAATTTTAAGGAATTTCAATAGGTTTTCAATAATTTAGAGAAATTTTGATATATTTTAAGAGATTTTAAAGTTCCTTGTGGAATTTTCAAGTATTTCAAAGAATTTGGACGAATTTTAAAAATTCGCTGAAATCTTTTGAAATTCTTAGAAACATCTTTAAGTATCTTAAAATTCCATTATAAAACATTTAAAATTCCATGAAATCCTTTACAATTATTTTACAAAATCGTTTACGAATTATAAAAATCTCGTGAAATTTTTTAAAATTCCCTAAAGTGCATTAAAATATCTAAAAAAAACTATTGAAATAAAAAATCTCACAAAATTTAAAAAAAATCAAAAATGTCTTGAAATTTGTTTAAATTCTACAAGGACTATTGAAATTCCTTAAAATCATATTTAAACTGTCAAAATTACTTACAATTTTTAAAAGCTTCTAAGAAATTCTTTAGAATTCCACGAAAAACTTTAAACCCTCTTAAAATAGTAAAGATTTCTTAAAATTCTTGCAAGCATCTTGAAATTTTTTTAAATTTCACAAAATCTTTTATAATAATCATAAAAATACTGTGAAATCCCTTAAAATTCCATGAAGAAAATTTAAGTTCTTTAAAATAACTTTAAAATAATTAAAATTTCTTCAAATTCTCACATGCTTTTAAAATCCTTTTAACTTCCACGAGAATATTTATAATTTCTTAAAATCTCTTACAATTCTTACAAGTTTCTTAAATTCCTTTATAATTCCCGAAAAATGTTTAAATCCCTTAACTTCCTTAAAATTCTCTTAAAATTTCATGAAGTCTTTTTAAAATTCAACTAAAACTTTTAAGTACTGATCACTTGTAATCACTTAAAATTCCTAAAAGCTTTAAAATTAAAATTAAGATAAAATTTTAAAATTTCTAAAATCCTTTAAAATTATTGAAAATGTCTTGAAATCATTAGAAAACTAGAGAGTCTCAGAGAATATGCAATCCTCCTTTCTTAAAAAATAGATGACCTGTCGAGTATCCGCAGTTTATTCGTGATCTGATTGGTTGAGAGATGGTCACGTGAGATCATCACAAGTGCATAACGTAAAGTAATTATATAGGCGCGCGAAGCGTGGTGTGATGTTCTAGTTCTATAAAATCCTTAACAATTCTACAAAATCTTTTAAAAATTAGAAAAGCTCTTGAAATCTTTTACAATTATTAGAAATTTATCATTTAACCGGCGTTGTTCGGGACTTTAAGAGATTTCATAGAATTTAAAGGGATTTCAAGAATTTTCGTAAGATTTGAAAAAATATAAAAGGATTTTACAAGATTTATATTAATTTTGAAGAATTTCAAGGGATAAAAGTACTAAAAGTTTTTTAAAAATATCTAGAGAAGCTATAAGAGATTTTGATGAATTTTGGAAATTCGAAGGGATTTTTAAATACGAAAAAAATAACATAGTTGACATAAATGTCAATTTCAATTTTCCCTGACTTCCTTGACAAGTGGCCATCCTGTTAATCCAAAATTAGTGGCGCTATTGTCACTCGTCCCACTATTTAAAGAATTTAAGAAAATGATATTACTATCATTATTAAGAAAATTCTTACGGTTTTTTGTCGTCTGCAACGTTCACTAAAAGTCTGTCGATTAAGGTCTTTTGATCTGGAGCGTCGGATCCTACCGGAACTTCAAGTTTCAAGGCTTTCGCATCTACATCTCCGATATCGACTCCTCCTTCATGGTGAAACAATATCGTGTCGGCATTGCGATGCGAATAAATACAGACGTAGGCTTCCTCTTCCTGTTTATGAACCAAAAACATTATTCTCAAAGATCAATATAAATATTCCAATATTCCAATATAAATTATAATACTATTAAAATTTTGCACAAAACAAGGGAAAAACTCATTTTTAAAAAATTTTAAAAACCTACTTTGGAATTTACAACAATTTATAGTTTGTGTTTGACCTTGAAATTCTAAAATCTCTGTAGAAGACTAACGATCGCTCTTACAAAAATTTCTTAAAATACTTTTATTTTCAGTTTTTAACCCCGGACCCAATGGCTGAGAAATTAAAAATTTCTTTTACCGGTTTGTGTGGTACGAATGGCTCGATGATGAATGTCTTAAGCTTTCCAGATGCTTTTCCAACCTGTTGATCCTTGTTCATTCGCTCTGCGATCCATTTTTGAACAGTTGGGAGGTCTGCGTTGACCTTGATAAGGCCTAATTTGCCTCTTCGTTTAATCAATTGATCAGGCTTGACGACCAATTTTTCGGTTTTCAACCAGGAATTTTCGGCAATCAAATGTGGCCAGTTTGTGTTTTCTGTTATGGAAACGAACTGGCATTTTGCTGCTTTCGTGCCAGACGCAAGCTTTCGATTTATTAAGTCCTTTCCGGTCGCTTCCCGGATCGCTTTGGCCGACATTTCTCAGCTATCTAGAAAGAGAAAAAAGAACTTCGTGTTATTACTTTTTCAATCTTCACCTTTGATTTCTTGAAATAAATAATATTAGGTATTATTACTGACATTAATTTTATTCCTACTCAATAAATTCTAATTCTACGCTCGGAAAACTTTGTCACAAACTTCTTATCACTTTGCATAATTTTTCCTCGAGAATCCAATCATCTGTTCTAAAAATCTTGTTGATTGCAAAATCGAATCTGTCATTTGTGCTGGAGAAAAATGTGTACTTTGAACTTTAGTTTCTTTCTAATGAATATTTATGTCATCTGTGTATTTTTAAATTATTTTTTTTGTCAAAACTTAAAATGCTATTTTTTAAAGATGACGTGAATGAAAATGTTAACATTCTGGATAAGTAAAATGTGAATGTCAAAGGTGACAAAACTACTGTATATACGTATGCAGAGCTCATTCATAAAACATCTAGAGTTCGATATTAAACTGAGACTTTTCTTATCATTATTTATCAAATCAATTAAAAGAAAAAAATTTCTTTTCATTCTGTTAGGAAAAACCTTTTAACGATTCGAGGTAAACAGTTTTTTAAAACTATAAAAACAGCTTTGAAATATATCTTTTCGAATCTTGAAATTCAGACAAAAATAAAATTGGATCAAGAGATAAAGATAAAATATATTATATAAAATTTAAAGCATTTAGAAATTCATTTTCCGATTTGAGAGAAATTTTTGAAAAAGGGGAAGAACATTTTTAGAAAAAAAAGAGTTCCAGAATATTTTGCATTCATTGCACTGAAGATACTATTAAAATGCAAAAATGCTGATCAGGTCAAATCGATTGGTTAAACTAGTTTCGAAGTGATAAGTAATATTTCCTGAAGCTCAACGTCCGATTTTAAATTTGAATTTTGATAAGTTTTCGTCACATGCTTATAAATAATTATTGCAAAATTATTCCTACGTTTTTACAACCTTAATTGACGTGAAAAGCACGTGTAGCAAGTTTCATAAAAATGTACTTCCCTATTTTATCTCGAATTTTTAATTCTTTGAAAAATTCATTTTTTTTTTTTAGAATTAAGTTAGAATTTTCATCTGCATTTAAAATTGGACAATACATAGTGTTAATTGTACGAAGGAATTTTTTGACTTTTAAATTTTAGGAATAAGACTTTTCATCGAAATAATTTTCCTGTTCTTGAAATTTAAATTACCAGAGATAAAAAAACAACCGAAACTTGACGTCTAAAACTTGACCGACCGCATTCCATCGAGAGAAAAGTAGGTACTTCGTTTAATAGTCCAAAACTCTAAAACTTTCATTCTCAAGTGCCGAAAATTTTTTACTAAATTCAAATATTGTTTCCCAATTATTTTTTACTTTATTCAAAATTATTTTCCTAACTAAATAAATAATGTATACTAAAAAACATTTCTAAAGAGAATTTTATTGCTGGTGGAATTTTTTAGAATAAAAATTAAATTAATTTTTAAAGAATGCATTAAAGCAAAATGAATATTGCTTCATTTGCAAAAGACACTGTTGTAGACGCAAGGTTTCACTTTACGAGAATCGAATATTGAAACAAATTAGAGTCTAAGCAAAGCAAACACTCTTTCGTTCTGTTTTTTTAAATTATTATTATCACATACGATAATATTTTGCATCGACTGCTTGTTTATCTAGTCGATTGCACTTTTTTCTAGAGATTAATAGTTATTATTAATGAAGACACTAATAACACAGGACTAACAAAAAAAACACTATTTTATTTTATTGACAGGCAAAGTTTAATTAACTCTACTTGACCTTTTAACAGTTTGTAGTAATTTTGAAATTATCTGTATCACGTTTATCAGTGCTAAGAATATTTATCCGATCATTTGAACAACAAATATTTACTTTTTAAACAAAATATAGATTTACCTAATATAAATTAAATTCTTTTTAAACTCTCTGAAAGATAAGAATTCGAATAAAAGAAAATGACTCTCAAAGATTTGAATTTGAGGAATTCGATTTCCGACAGATTTTCTAATATTTTCTCGAATTTTGTGGGTCTTTTGAATTTATTATCACGCAACTTTCTCCGAACTGTAAGATCTAAAAAATGAAAACTGCTTTAAAGTGAAAGCGGCACAGTTTCAGATTTCGTCACTAAAAGGATTGGACACTTGTCTCGCGAGGAAACACGTGTCAGAAAATAACAAGTAAATGACAACAATAATTTAACAAATATTTTTGAAGGTCGCGTCGGAATAGTGCGTGAAAAACAAAAATGAAATTTTACTAAAATCGTCGAGTCGATCCAGCAAAAATAAACAGTTATTTTCATATGTGTTGGCATTCAGCTTCACACTTTCACCTTAATTAAATAGACTGCAATAATTTCTTAAAAATTATTGCAAGACATAAATAATAAATAATTAAAAAAATGTATTTATAATTTATTACATTGCATTAATTTCCTATATATATTTATTTACTTAGCGATTTAATCAAATGTTTTTCGTCAAATTTTTCCGTTAATTAAAATTTATTTTTAATGAAAATTTTCCTCTTAATTAAAAATTTAGTTTATTTGTTTTCCTATCCGAAGTCAGTATTTTCGTTACTGATTCTGCGTTTTCGTCACTGGGTTCACTGACGACAGAAAAAATATCGAATTCCATTCATCCAAGGAATTTGAAAGTATAACAACCCGGAAACAGTGAAAAATTTCACTTACTATACGAAAATGTTTCTTTAACGGACGGATTATTGCGACAGGCTTGCGATACGTCCTACCCGTCGAGTCGCTCACAACGGACTGAAATTTCTTGTAACGAAACATCGCATATGTAGATTTTAAATCCACGTTGATCCACGTCCTTGTGATACCACCATCGTACGATTCTACTTATTTTTTTTCCCTCACAATACTCTTCTCTCGCCTGAGACTCACGTGATGATAAAACAAAAAAAAAAGTCCCAAAAGTATTTTTACTATTCATAAAAATTTTATTTTTTCAAAAATAATTTTAATTTAAAATACAATTAAATTGAAAAAAATTAAATAAATAAATAAATAAATTGAATAAAATATGCTCACGTAAACATTCGAGTCAAAGCGACGCAGATTAATTTTCAATTTTGGTTTCTAACGTTGCTTTTTTCTGGATACAACAATATTAACTCCACATTTCAATCTTTCGCTTGCTCTTTTGCTCCTGACTCCGATTTTTATTAATAATTTTCCTCAGTTTCAATCTCTGAAAATTTATAAAACTTTTAAAAAATTGTCATTTTTTAAAAAATTTTTAATGAGTATTAAGGCCATGTAAGACTTACCCGATCCCTTACCGAGACCTTACCGACATTTTTTTCTTTGCAACGCTACGTCTACATTTATTGAGATATCAAATTGAAAATTTCTAAAATTAAAGAAAATATGCTACGGTAAATTTATCTAGTCTTAAATTTTTATAAAAATAAAAAGAAATTTTTATTTTTCCAAAAATTGAAATTTGACAATACATAATTGTTAATTGTAAAAAGGAATTTTTTGACTTTTAAATTTTAGGAATAAGACTTTTCATCGAAATAATTTTCCTGTTCTTGAAATTTAAATTGCCAGAGATAAAAAAACAACCGAAACTTGACGTCAATATTACGGGCAGATAAACGTACCTTAATGCTTTAACTTCAATTTTAGAAATTTTCAAATTTAATATCTCAATAAATGCAGACGTGACATTGCAGAGAAAAAAATGTCGGTAAGGTAGGGATCGGGTAAGTTTTACATGGCCTTAAGTTATAGTAAAATATAGTATAGAGTAAAATGTTTGAGTATATATATTAAAATATACAATAATAAAATATACTCTAATTACTATATATAGTAAAATATACAATTTAATTTATAATTATAATATAATAATAAAGATTTACAGAAAATAATACAAATTAAATATTTGTCTCTTCAATGTTATTTCCAAAATAGAAATATAGTCAAACAACAATTCTTATCTCATTTTTATAGCACACCTCATTACTTTACAATGATAATTCATGCTTATCAACATAATTTCTACATTCTTTTTTTTTGTGTGGCAAAGAACTTGAAAATTACCTGTGAAAAGAAATTTTTTAAAAAATGTAAAAAAAATATATTATTTTGAATTTTCTGAAACGCTCCCGACAATCAAGAGCGGGAACTTTAGGCGGTAGATTTAAATTCTCAAATACTCTTTCTCTCCTATTTATAAATTATAAATGTATTTAATAAATTTAATAAAATAAGAAAAATTAAATTATAAGGATAAAAATTTAATGCTGAATTATATTTTTGCAGTTTAAAAAACTTTTCATGGAAGATAAGGTGTAGCCACATGAAGATAAAATTTAACTCAGGCTTACGATATTGAGGGGGGCTCTATTACTTAATCAGTAATAATAATTACGACCTAACCGAAGAGTTGGTGCGCTGACCGCGTCACTCCTATTTGTGATTCTAATCTCGATATTTACCAAGTGCCTTTGGTTAAAAAGAAAAAAAAAAGAATTTAGAAAAATTATTATTCCCGCTGACGATATTCACTATTTAAAAACAATTTCCGACAAGGAGAACCTATATTGTATATTATTGAAATACTAATGACTTAAGTGTTTTAAACTTTAAACTAAAAATAAATATATTCTTTCTTACAATTTTTACAAATAAAAAGTTTTTTTTTTGTATTATAATTCTAATTTTTTGTGAATTTATAATTTATTACGAGTCAAAAAATGTATGTAAATTTATTATAGATTACAATTTAAATTCTAACTTCATATTTTCTACTACACTTTTTTAAAATAAGTTATGAATAAAATATATAAAAAGAAAAAAAAAGTAATAATTGTTTAAATAAACTAGCTGCTTAGAAAATTAAGAAGTCAAGGCCAAATAAGAACTAAGAGGTCATTTCGCTATAAAAACCTGTCCAAGAGAACAGGTAACTTCAGAAAATCAATTCGGACAAAAATAACTTCCAGGAATATAATCTAGCCCATTTCTTATTTTCATCCACATAATTAATTTTATTTAATAATCACATTCTCTTAAATCTAATTCTGTCACTTTTTATTTATTTTTAGTATAAAATATATTAACCAGTTAGTTAATAATTAAAATTAAAAAATTAAAAATACCTGTTGACAAATTGAGAATATAAATTATTTTTTTTACATTAATCTACATTAATTCTTTTTTTACATCAGCTTCTTTGCTTAATTTGAATTGCAAAAAGTTTCGCTCTGATTGGTTGGAGCGCTTGACATCTTAAGGCTATGTAAGACTTACCCGATCCCTATCTTACCGAAATTTTTTTCTCTGTAACGATACTTCTAAATTTATTGAGATATCAAATTAAAATTTTCTAAAATTAAAGGTAAAGCATTAAGATACGTTTATTCGGTCCTAAATATTGACATTTATAAAGAAAATTTTTTTTTAATGTTTGTATAATTAAGATTGCAGATAAAAAAATGTCGGTAAGGTAGGGATCGGGACAAAATTAAAAATTGCACTTTCCAAAAAAGATTTTCAAACAAGAATAAATTTTAAAAAATCAATCTACCTTTATTCTATATTGAAAATATAGAATAAAGAAATATTTTAAAGAAATATATTTTATGAATAAAATCCTCTTCCATTTTTTTAAGAAAATCGCCTTGAATCAGTTTAATCGTTACGATTTCTGTTAAGGTCACGGCTTTTCGATTGACATTAGCACACAAGTGATCGGGCCGTGACTGTGCCGTGATAGTAAAAGCTTTTAAGAGCGTGAATTTAATCATTTTAAATTGCTACATGTCACTGGAAAGATTCTTTAGTTAAGAGATTTTTCATAAAATTATTACAGTTTAAAGTAGAAGAATAAAGCTTCATTTATTTTAAAATTAAATGACCAGTAATCGATTCTGGATTAAAATTGTCAACTGGACTTCTCCAATCTCATTCAAATTTTTTAGTCTATAAGGAATAAATTTTAATAATAAATTAAGAAATTTTTGATCGAAATAAATTCATTTACAACTAAAACTTATGAATCGGAATAAATAAAAATTAGAATAGATATTTATTTAGCAAAATATAATTATAACAGAATTAATAGATCACTATCTTTTATAAAATATGATTGGAATTGCTTTTGAATAATTGCAAGTGTTGCAAGATCATTAGAAATGGTAATTCGAGAATTCTTTGTTGAGGCAAGCAGGTCTAAGGATTATAATTAAACTATAATGCATTTTTTGCTAATAGCCTATTATTAGAGAAAATTTTCCACTCATAAATATTTAAAACGTTAGAATTTTATAATTCATTGGATTAAGGCCATGTAAGACCTACCTGATCCCTACCTTACCGACATTTTTTTCTTTGCAACGATACTTCTACATCTATTCAGATATCGAATAAAAAATTTCTATAATTGAAGCTAAAGTCTTAAGGTACGTTTATCTGATTCTAGATATTGACATTTATAAACAAAATTTGAGAGCAGATAAACATATTGTAGCATATTTTTCTCAAGTTTATAAATTCTCAATTTAATATTTCAGTAAATGTACAAGTAAGGTTGCAGCGAAAAAATGTCGGTAAGGTAGGAATCGGGTAAGTCTTACATGGCCTTAAAATCTCAAACTACTTAATTAGTTAAATAATTAGTTTAATGCGTGGGAAATTTATAAAAGAGTCGAAATGGAAAGGTCCGGTAAATTTAAAAATGGTCGAAATTACAAATCCTGATAACTTTAAAATTGTAATTTTTGAAAATAAAATATAAAATCAAATTTGAAGTAACTAGGATTTATCGAGAAGTTCCTGACATTGAATCTATCATATCTCTGAGGTTTTCTAGTAAACGAGTTTTAATTTTAATAATGACCGGAGTTGACCGCTGTTTTGTCCTTGACCTCCTACTTCAAGCCGGAGGAAGAAAGCAATAAAAGCGCAACTGTTAAGACTTTTTCTTAACTATGTGAGCGCACACTAGGTGCATTGAAGAACTACTGTTGCGCAAACAAATTAACATTTGCGCTGTCATCCAGAATAACCAGAAACCCCAATTGCCATTTTAATTAATTCCGAGGAAGTGCGTTCTTCACGATGTAACAGTAACTACTCAAGAAATGCTTTCTTAATCCGTTCAATCTATCAATTAATATAAATTAATTTACCTGAAAAAGAAGACAACAGATTTAATTTAATTTTTAAACTTTATTTTACAGGGTGGCTGCTACAAGTCTGAATTTTTCAATTTCACTGACATTTCCCTGACTTTCAGAAAAATTTCCCTGATAGAAAAGTATTTAAAATACGTACAAATTTTCAACAATACTATTGAAATTTTTCAAAAATTTCGTATAATGTCAGTTTAAATCTTTTGAAATTTAAAATCACTTCACAATATTTAACATTCGTAAAAATCTTTCGAATTTACAACAACTTTTGAAAAGATCTCTTAAAATTCATTGAAATTTCTTGAAATTCCTAGAAAACATCTTAAAATTCCACTAAATCCCTTCAAATTTGTTAATATTTCATGAGATCCCTTCAATTTTCACTAAACTTTTTAAAATTCCTCAAAATCCTTTAAAATACTTTAAGTTGAAAAAAAAACTTCAAAATATTATAAAATTCCTAAAAATCTCTTAAAATTTTCTGTAATACTTAAAAATTCAATAAAACATTTTCAGAATCTCGTAAAATATTTTTTAATTCCACAAGAAATTTTAAAATCTCTTCTCTCCAAAACTGAATCAGTCAAATTCCACTGATTTCCAGTGACTCTTTTCTCACAATTTTAATCAGTGAATGTTCACTGAGAATCAGTCAAAAGTCACTGATTTCCAGTAGATTTTTCACTGATTAAAATCGTGAGAAAAGAGTCACTGCAAATCAGTGGAATTTGACTGGTAATCAGTTAAAGTTCACTGATTCAAGTTTAGAGAGTTTAAATATATTCAAATTTCTTTAAATTATTGTAAACCTATTGAAATTCCTTAAAATTCACTGAATCCATTAAAATTCCCTAAAATAATATTAGGGAATTTTGAAAAGTTTTCAAAAAGTATAAACAGTTTTTTACTTATTTTAATGGATTTAAAAATTTTTTGAGCAATCATAAAGGATTTTAAGAAACTTATAAGAATTTTAAGAGATTTTAAAGAATTATAAATGTTCTCGTGGAATTTAAGAGGCATGTGAGACTTTAAAAAATTTTTTATTATTTTATAGTCATTTTAAAGAATTTAAATTTTCCTCACGGAATTTTGAAGGATTTCACAAAATGTTTATGATTATAATTATAATTTAATAATTACACAAAGTCTTTAGAAAATTATAAAAATCCCGTAAAAGCTTTTAGAATTTCTCAAGGAACTTTAAAATTCCTTACAATTCTTTGAATGCCCAAAACTTCCTTAAAAATCTCTTAAAATTTCATAAAATTTTTTTAAAATTCAACTATATCTCTTAAATTTTATAAAAATTTCTTGAAATCACTTTAAATTCCTAAAACCCTCTTAAAATCCTTTAAAATTATTGAAAATGTCTTGAAATTATTAGAAGCCTAGAAATTCTCAGAGAATACCTGGAAATTATTTACAATTCTTCGAAATCCGTGGATAGTTTCTAAAATTTGTTAAATAAATTATTAAAGTTATATATGCCATATGACAAAAATATCATAATTAACATAAATGTCTATTTCTATTTTCCCTAACAACTACTCGCATTTCCCTGACTTCCCTGATAAAGTTTTTTTCGTTGATATTTCCCTGACTTCCTGACTTAATTATTATTTTATTGTATTAATGAGTTTTTATATTCCAAGGTCATTTAATTGAGAAAAAATTGAGAACACGCCAAATTGAAATCTATGAATTTTTACCATTTTTAAATCCAAACATTAAATTTTAGCAAATGACATGTTTTTAAATTTGGCGCGCTTTTAAATCTTAAAATTTTTTTTTAATTATAATTATAGGTACAGAATAAATAATTAACTTAAAGTTGTGATAATAGAAGATAAATAAAAATTTGAACAAGTTTTACACTCAGTTTTTCAAAAATGTCAAAAACTCTCTGACATTTAATTTCCACTTTATAATTTACAGTTTTTATGTTACCGGCTTATGTTACTTGACTTATATTTTCTTGCTTTGTTTTAATCACTGATCTTTGTAAATGAGTGGTTTTAATGAATAAAATACAAAAATATTATTAAAATTTTGTTTGCTTAATTCTTCTACATCTAACAAAAAATTACGCAAAAAACAGAAACAAAATACCATTTTATTTCTTTTTTGAAAATCAATACTCTAATTTAAAGGTTATATAAAAACCAGGAATCGATTTTCCTCATTTAAAAACTTTTAAAACATTCCAAGTAGAAAATATTTCTCAGAAATGATAAAAACGATTTAAAAAAAAAGTCAGTAAACATTAATTACTTTGCTCCAAAATTGAGAATATTTTTATCATTTTTGCGACAATTATTTTTGCAGAAAGTGAGGTTAGGTTTCTCCCCGGTCGGAATTTAATTCCGAGAAAAGATTTTAAATTCCAAGAATAGTAGAACCATTTTTAAAAATTAAAAATGGACCTATTTTGACTACTTGCACATTTTTCGAGTGTAGAAATGTCATTTTTCTGAGTTTTTCTTACAACTTTTTTTCAGTAATTATTATTATTTTTATAAAAGAGATTTTAGACAAAGGAGAAGTCATAGTGATGAAATTCATGGATTATATTCGGCAAATATCAGCCGACAATCTGGAGTGTTAAGAGATCAGGCGATGGAGAAAATAATTTAAAAAAGGGGATTAGTTGTAATTTTATTGAAAAGATATTTGACACTTACGGAAAAACAATGCGTGTAATTGATTCCAGGGATATTTTTGATTGATCACCAAATTCCGGAGAATGACAATAATTGCGACCGACTAAAACGCATTCACAAAAAGTACTGAAAAGTACTACTCGACCTGTGCAAAAAATCTTGAATCGGGAAACGCGAAAGTCGCGATTTTGAGCCCAGATCTATACTGCGCATGCGCCGCACTGGATATCTGATTGGTTGCTATTCGCGCGCAGTTTTAAATGATTCAAAACATTATTTTTCTTTTTTATTATAAATAATGACATTTTTACTTACACAAATTGTTATTAACTTAATATTTATTAACTAAACTGGTCGCGAACTCGTGGGTTATTTTACCGTGGTAATATAACGGTAATATAAGCAAGAATGCGAATATTGAGAATATTACCGATTAAATTTAGGATTAACTTTTCAGGTGCACTGTAAAAAATTTCGATGAAAATTACATTTGGTTTTTGTAATTTTTTCCTATGATTTCTGCAGGAAAGTTCCAAATTTTTTGGAAGTTCACAGTCATTTCTAAGGTTATTTTCCCGTAATTTTGTGAATTTCACAATAAAACTGTAATTTTCCCGCGAAAATCATAGAAAATAAAAATACCAGCGATAACTGACGGAAATTTACACTGAAATGGAAAAGGATTTCGAAGTGTAATATTACAAGAACAATGTAAAAATCAAGGTAACGACGCTGGAATTTTACACGCAGAAACAAAGTAAAATTCTATTCCTACGACGGAATTTTACACAATTTTAGTAAATTTACATCAATTATTACTGGTATTTTTATTTCCTATGATTTATGTGGAAATTTTCATCGAAAATTTTTACAGTGTAATGTTAATTTCTTGAATTTCTTTTTGGTTTATGGGAATTCTAATCAATTCTGATTGGCCCCGAGAACCTAGATGCAAATAGATCAAAAAGTGACAAAGAGAAAAGTGATAGAGTGAAGCAAAAGTGACAGAGGCGTAGCAACAGAATTTTTCCATCATACATCTTTGTTATTTTAACAGCTATATATGTAGTTCAAATTTTTAAAATAATTTTAGGGATGATATCCCTAGCGAAAGCTTCGGATTTAAATTTATTCTGAATTAATCCGAATCATTCTGGAATTTGTATCCGAACCTTTAATCTGATGAATCCACCAATTCGATTTAATTCGAACTTTCAATCCGAATAAATCTGGTCAATCCGAATTTTTTGTAATCATTCGAATTGATATGAATAGACTGGATTAAATCGGATTGACCGGGTTTATTCGAATTGAAAATTCGGATTAAATATGATTAATTCGGTTTGTCGGATTCATTCGGTATCACTCGGATTGAAGGCTTTCGGATTAATTCGGATTGAAAACTTCCATCGGATATAGCTGGGAATTAAACTGTTTTTGGTTCGGATACAATTTCCGGAATAATTTGGATTGATTCGGAATGAATTTCAATCTGAAGCTTTCGCTAGGGATTTAATTCGATAGGAATAAAAACATCACTATCAATTGTTTTTGAGAGAGCCGTCCTATGGTAGCAGAAAACGCAAAGCAAAAAGCAGAAAATAGAGTGAAAAAGAGAGAAAATCTATCTATCTCTTTCACTCTTATGATTTTCTGCTTTCTGCTTTGCGTTTTCTGCCATCATAGGATGGCACCCGAGTAGGAGAGCAAAATAACTATATTGCCCCGGTTGCTATGCCACTGAAAAGTGACTTTTCATCTTACCAATTTTACGAAATCAATTTTACGATTTTACTTAAGGGCAAGTGATACTTTACTATAAGAGCAAATTAGTTATACCATTTATACATTCGTAATAATAAATATTTTTAGTAAATAAGAATCAATAAACCTTCGCCTCATATAGATGAAGGTTTATTGACTCGTTTTAGCTAAAAATATTTATTATTATAAATGTATAATTGGTATAAGTAATTTGCTTTTATGGTAAAGTATTACATGCCCTTAATAAAAAAACATAAATAATGTAAGTAGATATTTTATATTTTATATTTTCTATTTCATATTTTGTTTTTTGAGAGTTTAATACGGATGTTTGTGTCGATATATAAAACCATAGAAATATAAGAATAGAGGTGAAAAGGCATGCAATAAAAATGTCCCCTTAATAGAAAGAGAAAGAAGATGGAAGGAACCCTTCTGTTTCTCTCTAATCGCGCATGTCATTGCGTCACTAGAGAGAGAGAGGAAGGGTTCCTTCCATCTCCTTCCTCTCTGTATTAAAAGGACACTTTCAGTGCATGATTTTCACCCATCGACATATAAAAATGGACTGCGGGACGCTGTTGGAAAGCCCGTGATAATGCGTCACAGAGAGAAGTTGCAAAGGGGTGTATATTTGTCCCTTTCTCGCCGAAGCTAATTGGTTGAACTCCACCAAGCTCCACCCATCGAAAATGCTCTTAACCAATTAGCTTCGGCGAGAAAGGGATAAATATACACCCCTTTGCAACTTCTCTCTCTGACGTATTATCACGCGCTTTCCTACAGCGTCCCGCAGTCCATTTCTATATGTTGATGTTTTTAGGTTTTCACCTCTATTCTTATATCTCTATAGTCTATGTATGAACCTCGTTTATGAAGTAGACGAGAAATGGACGAGTTGGTGTTCTCTGTTGTAATTTTTTTTAAATCGTTGCACAGTTATTCTGCTTTCTATTTTATAATAAATCTTTATTATAAAATAAAAGTGTGTTCTTTATTCTCCTGATTACTGGATGTCTGTTTACATTATATCCCACAGTATATACATATACATATTTTTTTTTACTTTTCCCATAAAACAAAGAATTCGAAATCCAAATTTAAATCTTCATTTTTCGGCGCATGAGCAGATGCAAAAAATGAGTCTCACTTTTTGTAGGTTATAATACAGTGGCTTAATGCTTTTAATATTTACAAATTCTTATCTAGAAATGTCAACATATTGACTCCCAGAATGAGGTGAAAAAGACTCTTTTTTTCATTTTTAAATCTCAGTTATGAGCCAATAAAAATGAACAGTTTGGGCTTGAGTCTAATTTTCAAAATGGGTTGTATATGTGCCAAAGAAACTATCACGATAAATGCAAGAAAATACAACATTCGCGAACATCTTGCAGAAGGGTAATTTTTTATCTCTTTTATCATTTTTATTAATTAACTCCACAATATTTTATACTTAACATATTTTTTACTCAATATTTCTTGCTGCTTTTAATTTTAAAACCATTGTATTCAAATTCTAATCTCAAATTTAAACAAATTTAAATTCCTCATTTTACTCAAAAATTATTAGAACTATATAACTTTAGCTCAGTAGATGTTCTTTGTTTTGAAGTATAAATATATGCCTATAGAGCGAAAATGTGTTTGAAATTAATAAAATTTGTTAAATAAAATGAAGAATTCGAATTTACAGGTGAGATTGGAAATTAGAACTTGGATTCAACAGAGATGGGTAAATTCGTTCTCAAAATGTATTTAAAATGTAAAATGCAAAATAGGTTTACAAAGTCCATTTAAAATGCCAAAAAAATGGTTTTCTATCTTATATTTAAAGGCGTTGGATCCAAGTGTTAAGTTCAAAATTCTATTCTCCATTTTACTGAACGAAAATTACAAATAAATATTTTTTCGCTCTGTAGCACTAATCATTTTTCAAATATAAGACTGCGTACAGAGCGAAAAAATATTTAGTTCCGATACGTTTTTCATAAAGCGGATAAAACAAAATCTAACTTCAAAATTGAATATTTTCATTTACTTAAAAAATATTTGAATTAGAATTAATTAATAATTCTCTCTCTCTCTCTCTGTACATCTTTAATCATGTTTAATTTCATTTCCAAAGTCAATTACAAATTATAATTATGTAAAATTTCATATGGAATAATGTGTTATTTTTATTTTCTGTTTAGTGGCTTCAGTACAGTTTCATTGGCAGAAGATACATTAACCCACAATAAATATGCAATCAAAAAGATAATATGCCACGGACCAGAAGATCAGCAGATCGCGCTGAAGGAAATAGAATATCACAAAATCGTCAAGCATCCCAACATTATTGAATGTATAGATTCTTCCCATGAGGGAAATGCGGATCCAGTATTGAACGCGACTAGTGAAGTTTTACTGGTTCTTCCTTATTATCATGTACGTTAAATACAGGACAATTTACTACCTCTCAGACAAAAATTCGATTTTCGACATCTCTTAATTTAATCAGTAGAAAAATTAATAATTGTTGTTTCTAAAATTATTTTATAATGATTTTTTCAGAGGGGAACTCTAGCCAATGAATTAGAAAGGAGAGCGAGAACCAACGATTACCTGAGTCCAATCGAAGTCTTACATATTTTTTTACAGATTTGCGAAGCAGTTAAGGCTTTTCATGAAGCAAAGCCTGAACCTTTGGCACATAGAGATTTGAAGACCGCGAATATTCTTGTTGGTGATGGCATGACTGCAGTCATAATGGATTTAGGTACACAATTTCCATCAATTATGGGAAACTGGATCTTTCACAGATATTTGACTTATATTTCACAATTCCAGGATCTGTAGCGCCTGCGAGAGTGAAAGTTTGTGGCAATCAGGAGGCTCAAACACTTCAAGATTTAGCCGCTGAAAGATGTTCGATGCCCTACAGAGCTCCTGAATTATTCAACGTTGAAAGTTATTGCATGGTTGATGAGCGAACGGACATTTGGGTAAGAAATGCCAATACTTCAAAATCAATAATTTCAATTTTAATTATTTTAATTTTAATGTAACTCTGCCCGTTTGAATAATAATCTTATCCAGTGTCACTATCCGTTTTAATCCTTTTATATTCGATTCTATGTATTATTATCCGTTTTTATACTTATCCGCTTCGATCCTTCATTGTTTATCTGCGACTCAATCCATATCTATTCACGAATTACTTAGATTTGATCCTGTCTCCTATCATGGATTAAAAATGTTTTCAATGAAAACGGATTAAAATGGATAAATACGATACCATCTCACGGATAGATAAGGATAAAAAAGTTCGGATTCAACCGGATGGGAGCAGATTATATTCCACTTAATATATTGAAAGTCATTCAAATGGATAAAGATTTTAAAATGTAACAAAGAATAGAACATGATTGAAAAGGATGCAAAGTTTATATTCAAACAGATAAAAATTTCTATCCGTTTGAATCCGTTTACTTCCAGCAGCTCTCACTGAATTTTTCAATAATTAATTTATGACATTTTTCAGTCTCTGGGATGCATTTTATATGCGTTATGTTATTTCAAATCTCCGTTTGATACGGTACATGAAAGAGGCGACAGTGTTGCACTCGCTGTTATAAGTGCAAACATAACATTTCCAGAAAATTCACCATACAACGATGTAAGTGCAGATTTAATTTTTTTTATTGTATTGTACAAAAATATTGGGAAGTTTATTGAAAAGGAAGTAAATAATACTTATCAAATATCATATTTCGTATCACATTTCTTCTTTCGTATTGTTAACATGAAAATATATGAAATTTCAGTTTTGTAACGTAATATATTTACATAGTAGATTTGGTTTGAATTTTCATTACATCATGAAATTTTTTTTAAACTTCGAAAAATTGTACGTCAGAAACTTTAAAGTGTCACGTAATCGTCAATTTTTCAAATTAAAAAAAGATACTTGTTGGAATCCTTCCTCACTATTAAGAGGTTCGGTACAATTGTAATTTTGAAAAAATGGATTTTTTTTTATTTTCTGAAAGAATAACATTTCAAAAGTATTGTGTAAAAATTTCAAGTAAATCTGAACATCACTTTCAGAGATATATGACTAAGGCCATGCAAGACTTACGCGATCCCTACCTTATCGAAATTTTTTTCTCTGCAACGTTACGTCTACATTTATTGAGGTATCAAATTGAAAATTTCTAAAATTGAAGCTAAAGCATTAAGGTACGTTTATCTGGTCCTAAATATTGAAAAGGTCATTTCAAGGTCAAACTGCAAAAAATCCATAAAAATACATATATAGTTTTTTGGGGTGCTGATTTCCAATCCGAGGTCCGTTGACCTCTATTATATCAGATTCACGGTCATTTGAAGGTCAAATTGCAAAATATAAAATAAAAAAAATCCAGAGAAATACATAAACAGGTTTTAGAGGTCGCTGATTTCGAATCCGAGGTCCGTTACAGAGAAAAAAATGTCGGTATGGTAGGGATCGGATAAGTCTTACATGCCCTTAAAGGGGTAGATTGTATTATTTAACTCTATTGATTTTGACTGTGTCTGATTTATTTTTATAGGACATGAAAGAATTAATACTTTCTATGTTGAAATCAAATCCAATGGAACGTCCATATATTTACAGCGTGATAGAAAATGTCCACGATGTAATTGGAAAACTGGAAGGAAGGGCATAGTGCATAATTAATTTTCAAATATTAATAATAAAATTAATATAATAATTTACTGTAAAAATGATTTTTTCACTCAAGATTCGAAACAGAAAATCAGTATAACTCTTCCAATTTTAGTATTTTTTACTCTACACCTGAGTGTATTTTATTCATAATTTGAAAAGAGAGTTGAACTTGTGTGAAAGAATTTTTAAAAGAAATTTTATACGCGTGTTCAGTGTACAAAATTCATCTTTATTACTTAGAATATTTTATACGTAATAAATATGACAAATATTGTAGATAAGGTATGAAAGACACATAATAGCGGCTTAAGGTATCAATAAATAATTGTATTTAAAACATGAATCGATGTTTATAGATATTTTAATGATCGACTGTATAAAGCTGGACCAAGTGTGATTCATTTATCTTGTGAAATAAAGTTGACTTATTGTAATATCAAATTCTTTTGTAATCACGTAGAAAAATACTTTTACATACACCGAATAAAAATCCAGCGGCAAATCCTGCTAAACCCATCTCAAGAATAGGAATTTTTTTGGTGTCAATCATGAGATGTCAACCTAATTCCGTAGGTATAGATTGGTCCATATTTCCAGTTGGCCATACACTCGACTCTCCCAATGGTTGTTTCCGATATTTCGCTCTGAGTGTACTCTGAGCTCGCTGCGGTGCTCACTCACTTTTAATAAATGCGAATGAACATCGCGGAGTGTGAATGCACCTTTACTAAAAAATTACAAATCTGCATCCAATATCTTTCTCGATATAAATAAGTAGGGGTTACAATTACAAAGTAAATAAATGTTAAAGTAAACCCTTCGCTAAATTGTTAATTGGAAATTTCATCTTAATTTAAGAATGCGGATTCACGAAAGCCTCAGACCGATTCACATTTTCTAATCTGTTTTTTGTTCCTGGGACACGTGACATATCAAAGACTTTCATAAGTACAGGGTGCACAGAGTAAAATGAGTTCAAAAAAAGGGGAAATAGGGTGACTTGTTTTTTTTTTTTAAAAAAGGGGAAAAAAATAGACAAGATTGAACAATAATTTCGACTAAAAGATCTTCAAACTTCATTTGGACAACGACTGACCTTGAATAAGTATATGGCACTGACGTCGAGGAATGAATTGCTTACAGGTAATTCGTGTAAACTTTTACATCTAGGATATGAAGAACTAGTTTGTGTAGGCGCAATTCTTCTCTCCAATGATATCTTAAAATGAAATAAAATGATTAATAAATTATTAAATGTTTGAGTAATTAAATAATAAGTTTTATATTATTTCGATTTTCACTCTTTAATAAAATAAAAGATAAATAAAAAATTCCACTTAAAATGATAAAATATATAAAATCCAATATCTCACCTCCTTTATAGATGTTCGATTGCTGAATTAGACGCTGGAACTTCAGTCTTCCTGCTTTCGAATTTGACTAAAATACTTCTGACATAAGTCCAGAGAGAGAGAAAGACAAAAATCTGCAGATTTCATGATGCTATTGAATATCTTCTCTTGCCGACTTACACTTGGATTGCCTATTTTTTCGATCACTTTGGAGTTTTCTTTCTTCGTACTGGTCACATCAGATTCCTACTTTTTTGTTACCACTATCAACTTCTTGATATCTTCATCGACATTTGCGTCCTTTTACCATTAATTCCTGGTTAGTAAGCAAACCTAGCATCTAAGCTGTATGACCTTGAAGTGGATTAAACTTTTTCACAATTACTTATTTCCAGAAGATCAGAAAGGGACTGCTTCATCCTACACAATAGTTACAATAATTTAATACCAAATCTTTTCACTGCATTAATATTTGCGTATGCTCTATAGCTATATTTTATATTAAACAAATTTAAGGGCGTTGGAACCAAGTGTTAAGCTCAAAATTACATTCTCTATTTTACTCAAAGAAAATTATAGATAAATATTTTTTCGCTCTGTAGCGCTAATTTTATTTCAAATATGAAACTTCATACAGAGCTAAAAAAAAATTAATTTCGATACTTTTTGCATCAAATGCAGAAATCAAAATCTAACTGCAAAAATTAATATTTTAATTTTACTTAAGGCCATGTATTACTTACCATATGAGCAAGTTTTTAAACCCGGTTTTTTACATTCTCATCAGAGAGAAAGTATTAGATTTGTGTAAAATTTGACCCCCCAGTTTTCATCAAATGTCCACGTTTTGGGAACCCCTGAACCCGAAAAACAAGTTTTTGCGAAAGTGTCTGTCTGTCTGTCTGTCTGCCTGTTTGTGTCTGCAGATTTTTAGTTTGTGAGCACGATAACTTTCGAAAGAATTAACCGATTGGATTGTCCTTTCGTATACTCTTTTAGTGTCCTAAAATGAAGGTCAAGTTCGTTGGTTAGCCATTTTGGATAAAAATTCAAAAAACTGGAGCATTTTTAAAATTTTTGAAACCACTTTTTTTTTTAATTTAAAAATTCTAATGACGGACGTTCGTAGTACTCAAAAAGACGAACCATTTTTCTTAATGACTTTTTTGGATAAAAAAAAAATTGAAAGACTTATAATATTTTGAAAATCCAAAAAAATAAAATAAAACTTAAATTAGAAGCCAAACAACGCACGATATGAAAAAAAGTCTAAAGATGAAAAATATTTCTTTTTGAATACTCTATAGGATAGGCATAATAACTTTTTGAATTTCCTTAAAAAAATCTAAAATTCAAATTTTAAGCCAAATAACGCGAGATACAGAGAAAATGATAAGAAACATAATTATTGGCCTTAAAAAGATCTGCAAGTTCTCCTTGAACCATGTTTCAACAGGATGAGTAGTTTTCGTTTTAATCATGAAAAATATTGTTAAACAAAGCCAATAAGTGCGAAGCGCGAGGGCCCTGACAGGCTGTGGTCACTTGTGTAGAGAATTGTGCAGGCTTATAGTTTGATCCCGAATTGCGGGCTGGTTAGATGGCGCTGCGTGTCTTTCCACCCTTTACGTCGCTCAGGGGCAAGGGTTTAATCTATCTCTCTTACTCTTACGTTGTCTCGCGAATGGTGTTTTGAACGTTTGTTTTGATTACAAAAAATGGATAAAATAAGTGATAAACAACATTGTTCGGTACTGAATTGTCCTTCGGGTCGTCGTGAAAAGTACCACCAATATCCCAAATGTGAAGTTACTGGTTTGCAATGGTTACAAGCTTCAGGAAATAAACATTTGCTGAATCTAACCTGAATCTAACCTTTTTTTTACCTATTTTTACTCTATTTATAGTATAGTATTTATATACTTCATAGTCTTACAC
>UCOH01007383.1:0-13894 GCA_900474275.1 Synergus japonicus
GTAATACATGACCTTAATACATTGAGTTTTTTCAAAATTCCGAATGTGAAAAACTCAACTTCGAAGATATCTATTTATTAACGAAAGTATATATAGAAAGTTACAGAAGTTTCATATTCCCGAAATTTAAATTTATTAATAATATAAAATACCCGAATATTCAAATTCCAAAAAAATCGAATTTTAGTCTACCGGAATTATTTTTCCGGTACTTTTTTACATTTGGCATTTTGTTTTTACGGTTATGAGATATGGTCTTTATTGAATTTAATAATTGATAAGAGATACAGTACGAAATCAATAATAACAAATTTTGGGTACGACCATACCACTTTGAAAACACAAGTTCTCGTCCGATCACTTAAGTTAAGCAAAGTTGGGCGCGGTTAGTACTTGGATGGGTGACCGCTTGGGAATACCGCGTGCCGTACTCAATTTCTCTTTTTTTTTTTTACGTTATTATAAATATTTAAAAAATAATTAATAAATAATTAAATTTAAATAAATAATAAATAAATTTATGTACTATATTGAATACTAAAAATACTTTTTCTAATAATAAAAAGTACTTGAAACATTATTTTTATTGTGTTACTTACCATATGAGGCAATTTAAATAACCCCGTTTTTTTCCACAATTTTTATTTTAACAAAAAAATAATAGTGGAAATCCTATAAGAATGCGAACACGGACGAATGTCCACTATTATTTTTTTGAAAAAGTAAAAATTGTGAGGAAAAAACGGGGTTATTTAAATTGGCTCATATGGTAAGTAACACATGCCCTTAAAAACTTATTTTTGAAGTATTTAAAATGGACAATAATAATGTAGAATGTTGATATGAGTATGGCACGCAGTAAATTTGAAAACACAAGTTCTCGTCCGATCTGCACCTTAAGTTAAGCAAACTTGGACGCGGTTTGTACTTGGATGGGTGATCACGTGAGAATGCTGCGTCCCAGATTCATGTCTGTTTTTTTTTTGACATTATTATAAATACTTAAAAAATAAGTGTTAATTATATGTTTTTTTAGAAATCTTTCATTTTTCTTGTATATTAATGCTAGGGGGGATTTTTCCCTTCTACTCTTATTATGTGAAGAGAATTTTTTTTTAAATGTGGTGTAATATGAACAAAATTTTTTAAGATAAGTTTTTTAAAAAAAATTTTGATCAAAAGGATTGAAATTTGAAAATAAATATTTAAATATCCTTTTACAAAGAAATTCATAGTAGCCCGTGCAGAAATTGCAAAATAATTGTTTAATATGTATTTTAAAAAAATTTTTTATAATTTTTAAAAAGAAATTCTGTCCAAACATTCTCGTGAAATTTTAAAAGATTTGAAAGAATAACTGATATAAAAAAATGTGATGTCTTGCCGAAAACACCTTTTTTAATAATGACAATGAATTTCTCGTCTTAACCAAACTTACCTTTTCTACTGTGTAAATTTTAATTCCACATCTACGTATCTGCGCTGAAAATTCTATTTTTAATTTCTACTGCGAGTTTTTAGAATGATATTTATATACATAATAATTTGTCTTTTCTTTTATAAAATAGTGCAGAGAGTCATATGGAATACAGTAGATCTGAACTCGTTGGTGTTTCCTGGTACAATTTTCTTCATTGGGATTGCATACGCACAGCATATTGCAAGCACCAAACTGGTAATGATATTAACTAATTAATTATGTTCCCGCGAATAGGATTAATAATAATAACATTTGGATGTACAATACAATTTTCATATTAAAAATTAACGTGGCATTCCATTAATTATACCAAGCCAGAAATAAATTTGGATATTCAATTTTCAGTTATTCAGTCGGATCAGGAGCGTTCAAGTACAGCATTGTTGAGGCTACAAAATCGATCTGGAAGATGGTTTTGGGTTCATTGTGTTCTTCAAGTCAAAGACACTTCGGAAGAGTGCCAGCATCCCATTATCGTTTGCACCAATCAAGTATTAAGGTAGTATTCAAGTATTAAGTGTTCATTAATTTCTTCCTCAAACTGACGAAACTTTTTATACTGCGTTTTGTCTTTTTTTATATGTTTTATATTGAAACTTTTGAAAAATGTAATCTAATACATTACTACAGGTCAGAATTGTTTTTCTGACTTTCTGTCTTTCTAACTTTCAGATAACCGATACAAATTCATCTCTCTCTTAAAATTTCTGCAATAAACCAATTGATTAATTAAAAGTATTTTTCATTCCAGTGAAAAGGAAGCGGAAGTCATGAGAGCAAGTACCTGGCTATATCAGTATTCCTCCCAATCAAAGTTCACCTACGGGGTTTGTCCTCCAGGTCAAAGCCAACCAATTCCCTACACTCATCATCACGACTATGCAAGGCCTAATATGCTTCCCGACTCCGATTCCTCGCCATCCTACGTCATTGAAGAATCCTGGAAAGACAGGCCTGTGAAAACAGAAGGAGAATATACGATGCCAAAATGCGGAAGACTGACCCATGAAGAAGCAGAACCAGTGGATATGTCTATAAACAGTTCCTCTGAACATGAAAATAGGCCTCTTCATCCCCTCGCCCATTCTCTCAATTTTAGTCCCAAACATCACAAGCAGGGTCAAAAGTGCCTTTCTCATCCAGGATACAGAACAAAAATTCTGCAGATTCCTGGTCAATTTTCGACGGGAGATTCTAATAAATATAATATTATTGATTTGGACAAAGGTCACGTCGAAGGTTGTGATAGAAATTACTCGCAAAAACGGTTGCTGGTCAAACCTTTGCCTCAGATGATGGAACCGACAGATTCCGTGGAGCAATGGAGCTCCAGCCCTTTGTGGTCTGATACTCTGCAGAGGGTACCGGATGTAGTTCATCAGGTTGGTTTTAAATTTGATATTTAGATTTGGTTTTTGAGTTACTTCAAATTGGAAAGTTAGTTCTAAATTTCTTTAGAATTTGGAAGATTTTATAAATGATTCTCAGTGATTTGAAAAATATTTCAAGAGGTTTAACAAGACTTGAAAAGTGATCATGATCAATCACTTCACTGAGAAATTCTGTGTTAGAAAAATTACTAATATCGATAGCAAGTAGGGGCAAAATTCCAAAATTCAGACATTTTAATACAGAAAATAATAAATTTTACTATTTAAATAGGAAAAATTACTATTGAAATAGTATAATTTGGATTTTGCCCCTACTTACTATCGATATTAGTAATTTTTCTAAAATAGAGTTTCTCAGTGTTGTTACTATATCAGTATAATTATTGGGAATTTTTCTATTTTGTTATTAGGACTTGAGCCCTTACATCACCACTCCAACTACTCCGGCTGATACTCCCGATTCGGAATTGCACTCGGAAACACCGGTGTTCAATTTTGACTGGGCTGGAGAGCAGCACGTGCCAAATCTAAAAATCTTCCGCAACACTAATCACGAAACGAGAAAAATTCATGATGTACAGCCGATAACTCTTCACTTGCCGAAAAAGAAGAATCACGCTGAACAGTCCAGAGACTTTTCTAAATGAAAGAGAGGCTCGAATTTTTTTGGGAATTTGAAACCCTTAAGACAGTTCAAATTTTCAAACTAATAATTAGATACGAGGAGTAGACCACTTTGAGATTTCGTGTGCTATGGGTATTGCTATATTTACTTTCTTACAACTTCAAGTCATTAAAAAATCAATAAAAGTCTGTTGATTCAAAAAAAAATCATAAAAAATTTGTCAAATCCTTCAAAATTCCACGAGGAACTTTAAAATTCCTTAAAATTCTTTGAATTCCCTAAACTTCTTTAAAAATCTCTTAAAATTTCATGAAGTCCTTTTAAAATTCAATTAATTCTTTTAAATATTATACAAATCTTTTGTAATTACTTAAAATTCCTAACAACCTCTTAAAATCCTTTAAAATTACTTTTAAAAATCAAAATTCTTTTCAATTCTTACAAGCTTTTTAAAATTCTTTAAAATTCCACTAAAGCTTTTAAATATTATACACATCTCTTATAATCCCTTTAAATTCATAGAAATCTCTTAAAATCTTCTAAAATTACTGAAAATTCTTACAAGACTTTTAAAATCCTTTTAAATTCCACGAAAATATTTATAATTCCTTAAAATTTCTTCCAAGTTTCTCAAAATCCTTTATAATGTAACAAAAAACTTTAAAATCCCTTAAAATATATAAAAATCTTTTGAAATTTTACAAAACTTTGTAAAATCCCCCAAAAGTCCACGAAATTTTTAAAAAACAATAAAAAAATCTCGTGAAATCCTTTAAAACTCCATGATAAACATTAAAATTCTTTAAAAAATCTAAATTTCTTAAGATTTTAAAAATCTCTTTAAAATTCTTTAAAATTTCTTAGAATACGTAAAAATTTCATGTGCATTAAGTTTTTACGAGTTTTAACTTGGATTTCAAGACATTTATGATTTTAATCGTTTTTGTGGAATTTTTAAAAGATTTCAAGAAGTTTTTTGGAGTTTTAAGAAATTTTAACGAATTTTAACATATTTCGAAGGTTTTCCGGACATTTTTTTGCACCATTAGTTTGCTTTTTTTCTTTCAATTTCAAATAATTCAAAAAGCAATCAATTTTGCAATAACAATGTATGCGAGATTTTCGAGACATTTCGTGACAACACTTTTTTAAGATAGGATAAAATTATGTACTAGGAATATCGGAATGGTCGATCCCTCATTAAGATAATTTCGTAATAGATTTTTGAAATTCGTGTTGTAAATTCTTTGACTTTGTAAATTTTTGTTTAAAAGTCTATAAAAATGTCTTCTTTCTAGGATATATATTGTATTAATGTAGAAAGTTTCTTTAGAAATCATATTATTTAGAATACAAGTAGTGTAGAGGTTTCATTTTATACTTTTGTACAAAATAATTTGAAACTCAAGGGTTTCAACAAATCCCTAAAGGTGCTAGTTCGAGCCTAATTTAAGACTCCTTTAGCAGAACTGGGTGTAATTTACCCACTATGAGTACTTCAACTTTATTTCTGAAGGGTTATGAAAAAGTCCCCCTAAAGTATGTATTTCAGTTAAAGACTGGAGCTCTGGTAAATGAGAACAATGTAAAAAAAGCAAGCCTCCTTAAAACAAATGTAGTGATGTAATATTGGTAAACAATATTGTGTCAAATTATTTCACGTTCAAGTACTCCACAGTTCTGGCTTTGTAGTTAGAAAAAAAATATATTTACCACCGTCGGAATATCTCTCACTTTTCATGAGATTTTACAAAAAGTCTCTTTCGATTAAAATTTTTAAATTTCGAGTGAAAGAGCGACCCTTTTTCTGAATTTCGAAATTCTAATCGAAAGTAAGTGGAAATTTTCCTGACAATCTTTAATTTGTAGGTAGAAAAGACAATAAGTAGTTTAATTGAGATAAATGAATGTTGTGCATAAGCAAGGTGGCATCTACATGACCAATTGATTATGAATTAAATCTGGATCAATTAAACAACTTTATTATGAGAAACTTCTAGTTCTTAAGTATGTAATGTAAAAGAACGTGCCTTACAATTGGTTGCTGAGATTCACCTTGTGTATTAAAAAAGCAGGAAAACAGGAAGAAAACTGTGAACCCAGAAATTTACGATCATAATTTTAATCAGTATTCTATTTTTAATATAATTCTTAAATCAAGTCTACATAAATCATAGAGTGTTAATACCGAGAGCATTACTTTTGTTCCAAATAAAAAATATTCTGCTTTTAATCCACTTTCATTAAAGTTGTCCTTCTATCCTTGAAAGAAATTTCTAGAGATTTCGGATAATTTGACAAGTTTGGAGAACTTTGAATCCTTCTTCATTGGGGGATTATATATATTAATAATTATTTTCCTTCAAATAATAAAGATCAAAAAACTTAAAAAACCTCCATACTTTTAATATATTTCATACAAGTTTTTATCCCTTGTCAGTGGGTTAAAACCGTGTTCAAACAGGTTTTCATCCCAATATAATATGAAAAAAGAGAAAAATCAATGGGTTCAGAATGAAATATGAGAGAAGCTGGTCTGTAGAGAAATAGTGTACATTGTGATGACAATAAAGTGCGCACTATATCTCTTCCATGGAACACTGAACTTATATTATAGCCACGCTTGGATAGCGTCGTAAATGCTTGATCGATGGCATCTCTCGAGAAAAAAATATGTTTTTCTTCCTTTCAACGTCGTCTCGTCTAGACACTCACTCTTGCTTAAAAGGAGTTGCTGCATCCACTTCAGAAAAACTGCAATCCAGCAAAAAGTAGCACAATTTTCTCTCATAATTTTATTTATATAATAATATTTCTTTTAAACCCATGACAGTTTTTTTAAATGCTTGATTTTTTACTAAGATAGTTTTACTTTTCCAGAGATAAAATGTACTTGGGATCATTTATAAGCTGAGGATCTTGCCTCTGCTTTTACAGCCTCTTAGCACCTCACCATTTGACCCCTTTTAACTCTTTCAGCCCCATTTCTTTCTCGTTGCTCACGTAACTTCTCTCGATAGCCTTTTTAATTCTTTTTCCCTTTTTCATTTTCTCTCACCTTTAATCTATTTTATTCCTCTCCCATTTTCTCGTTTCGTCCCTAGAAAAATCTTTCACATAATGTTTATAATATATTTAATGCTTTTTAAAAACTGTGAAAAATAATAGGTTGTTCTATTATTTCAGACGAAGAAATCCTTTCCCTGCAGTAATGGTTAAATCCTTTATCTGAAAAAATTAAATGAGAAGTGAATAAATAAAACAAATACATTTTTTTTTTCTAAAAATCAAATTTCTCGAAAAACTATAACAAAAAATTATATTTTAATATAATATAATATTTTTATATTTATATATTTTAATTATACTTTATTTTCCCAGCGATCCATTTGTTACAAAAATTTTAAATAGCAAATAAAAAGCTCGACTTTAAAATCTGGCTTGAATCAAAGATACTAAAAAAACAAGTCTGAATTTCGAAGGTTAATTATATGAATAGTTTCTACAAGTTAATTAGATAAGACTAATTGAGCAAATAAAGTAACTGCGTCATTAATCTTCATTACTATATTTTTAATTCAATAAATCAGTAATAATTTTGAAATTGTTTTCTTAAAGTTTTTACAAAAAAATAATGTATTATCGTTAATTTTATTTTAAGAGTAACTTTTTCGGTAATGGGTTACTGTAAAACACTGCAAATTGTTATTTTGAACATTTTTAAACCCCTTTCGTTAAATTAAGCCAAGAATGACAAAAAGAAAAGTGAAATTAAAAACAGACTTCCACTTGCCCTTAATCTTCTTTTAAAAGCCAGAGGAGCGTTTTTCCTAATGCTTGAGATACTCTGATGAAATGAATGCGGGAATAGAGAAAAGCGAGTTGAGACAAAGAGAAGTTAAAACAGAAAGAAAGGGTGAATTAAGTGCAGCATGTAAATATAATGAATGGGGTCGGAAGTACTGGAACGACCCTCAGCGATTCAAGAGTTAGAAAAGGAAAAGACAAGAGACCCCTAACTTTTTTAACTCGCGTTATCATATATTTTTCCCTCCTCCACAAAAACAATGTTTCCGATTTCTTCTGTTCAGAAATTCGAATAAAACCAACCCGAAACTGCAAACTGCAAAAAAAAATATAGAAACATTATTTTATGGACAAGGAGATTCTTGTTTTATTTTTAATCTTTCCTATCTTAGTTCCTTCCTTCAACTTCACTCTCTCTGCATTTTTAATAGACTGCAAGCTTGCTAAATGACGTAGAAAGAGCACGACGTAAACCTTGAGGCTTGGGTCGAAACAATAGGGTACGCTAATTAAGAAAAAATTGAGCTTTTAAATATTTGAGAGCTTTGATAATTAGAACTTGAATAACGATTTTTTGTTTCTTTTTCGGGAGGGTTGAAAGCTGAATACAAAAGTGAATAACAGTGAATAAAAAGATCACTTTAAGATAGATTTCATTTATTTTCTTTCGATTTTGTTGAAAATTGGACTAACCTCGATTTCACAGCAAGGCTTTCAATTCGAAAATTGCGGGTAGATCAGATAGGGAACTTAAACTTGCAGTACACAACGAGCATGAAAAGACAGAATCTTTCGTTTGTAAAATCCTTTTTTTTTACACGTTTTTCACTCATCTTAGAGACGTATTTACAGACATTCAACACCTTCAGGCTCATTCTCAAAATCCCCAATATTCTAAAAGCAAGACGTGAACATTTTATTTACACAAAACGTTTCATCAGTGAATATTTCAATTTAAATTCTGAAATTGATTCTCAACAAACAATCTCTCCATTTAACAACTAATTCTTGAGAATGCATCTGTTTTTCAAAATACGAGTTAAACAATGTGTAAAAAAATATATCGCGCTGTAAATACGTCTCGGCCATTATAAGCTGGACTCATTTGAAGAGGCGTTTCTCATTTTAACGGAAACTTGCCATCGGCGATTACCATTGAGACAGTTTCAGTGAAATACTTGAGAGAAGTATAGGCATACTGTTTAGCGCCTATCGTAAAGTGAAATGCAAATAACGATCGGAGAGGTCATCGGAGGAAAGCGGACAATGGTCAGAGAAAGCGGGCCTCAAACTTTGTGGCTGACAGGCCATAGTTCGAATGGACCGGAAACTTTGAAGCCCATCGATCTCGAAAATGTACCCTCAATTGCGGCCAAATTCATAAGGGAGAGTAGATTTATATATTTGAACACTGGTCACTCCCTCTCCCTTACTTCCTTGTAAACGCACTTGACCGAAAACGATTTTTCCACTCTCTGGAATTCTATTTACAAAATTAACACGAGTCTGATCAATCAAAAAAAATCATTCGAGCGGTTTATCGTTTTTACATTTTGATGTAGATATAAATTCAAGTACAAGATCCATAATTTTCTGGTGAAGTACTTTTACATAATATACAACCCAATAAATGACACATGAAAATTTCAACCCTCAGTTTATGATCTTGTATATTTATGTTTTAGAAGGAAAAAAAATTCATCTTCGTTTATCATAAACGTTGCAATACTAAGAAGCTTTTCAATATAAAAAAACTAGCAGTCCAACACAGCAGTCCAAAAATATTTCTTTAATTTCTTAAAACTTCAAGTTCTTTGAATTCCTTAAACTTCCTTAAAAAGCTCTTCAAATTTCACGAAGTCCTTTTAAAATTCGACTAAACCTTTTAAATATTGTACAAGTCTGTTGTAATCACTTAAAATTCCTCAAAACCTCTTAAAATCCTTTAAAATTCCACTAAATCTTTTAAATATTATACATATCTCTTGTAATCCCTTTAAATTATAAGGAATTCCAAATGTTTTAAAAGTTTGAGGAATTTTAACAGATTTCAATGGATTTTAATTATTTTTAAGATATTTCAAAAGGTTTGTATGGATTTTAAGAGATTTTCAGGAATTTTAAATGAGGTTCTAGAATTTCGAGGAATTTTCAGATATTTTAATAGATTTATAAGAATTGCAGGGATTTCATGGAATTTGACGACTTTCAAGTGATTTTCACGAAATTCAAAAGATTTAAAAAATTAAAAAAAAATATTTCGTAAATTTGAAAGGAATTCATGAAACATTTATAATTTTAATAGTTTTTGTGGATTTTAAAGGGATTTCAATATGTTTTTGACAGTTTGAAGAAATTTTAACGAATTTTAATGTATTTCGAAAGGTTTTCCTGAAATATTTCCAAACTCTAGATTTCTCAAATTCAAAATTTTGGATCTCTCACCACTTATTTCTAGAATTTTGTCTACAATTTTTGTATAATTTAAAAAATTGTTGATTTCAGACTCTTTAAAAAATTCACGTCAATAAGTCCGCTATTTCTCCGGCTCTCAGTGTCAATGAATAATATATCCGTAAAAACAGTTTTTTTGTGTATAATATACGTATGTTTCTAACAATTAATGCCACTCAGCTCTAATCAATTCTCGCTGTGCTCCAGGGCTCAACAATATTACTTGAGTGTCACCCGTTTTGTTTTTTTCGTATTTTTTTTTTCTCGACGACTTTATAATCTTTGAAAGCCTTTTTCGTCTTCCTCTCCGTATAATTTCAATAACATTCTCTATACTACTTATCACGCTACACATTCATTGCTCATTTTTTGTGGGTACCTTACTTGCAAGTTTTTAAATTTTTCGTTAATATAAAACACGTATATAAACATAGACTGAGTACATCGGTGTTTACAATATTATACTACCTTTTAAAAAAAGTCGCACGTGACATACGTTGCCTCGTATACGTGTGTGCGAAGTTGTTCGTGCTTTATGTGTACAGAAAGAAGGATGCCAAAAATGTATCATTTTATTACCAGAAATCGCTGTCTCTTGAAACAGAAATTCGTTTACATTAACATTTCAAGAAACAAGTCAAATTATTGTAAATTATTACTTGAAATTCAAGAAAACAATTCTCAAACAGCAACAAATTATTATCCTTGCCAGACTTCTCGCTCTTGATTGTCTTTGCGAATTAATTTCGGTGACATATTCTACAAAATTGATAAAACTGTAAAGTAAAAATACCTATTATAAAAGTATAAATGTGAAAAAAAAACTTTCAAAATGTCTTTCCAGCAGACATCGATTCTTTAAAAAAATGGTCCAGCATTCCTAATTTTTAGCATCCTCGATTATGTCTTCGTTTCCCATTGTGCGTGGAGAGACATGAAACCCTTGTAAGAAAAAAAAAGAATAAATAAAAATAAGTGCTTTTTTCGAAATTAAAAGTGAAGAAAATTTCAATCGACAAAATAAGTTAAGAAAAGTATTATCATTTCAATTCGATATCTGCAGCTATATTTCGTATTATATATACAAAATTCCTGAAAAAATCTATTTTTTTCCTACAAGGGGGGTATATGTGTTTTTTGTGTGTCCATCTCTAAAAATAATTTGTCAATTTAAATTCGCAGAGGGAATGAAAAGTGACAAAAGCAATTTTACAATTCGAACTCGTTTTTTGCTTGCAAAATATTTGCGTGACCGCACGATTGGCACAATTAAAATTCACGAATTCCCGAATTCCGCCTAGAAAATCGTTGAGCCAATCGCATTATTGTTTTATAATACCCGTGGAATGACGTAATAAAAATGCGACTTACGAGATCGTTATAATGATACAATATATTACAATAAACAATTACAAGTATTCCCAGGCAGAATTCAGCGAGACTAGCATTCGCCATTTCTTCTTCACCGGCCACCAATCGCTAATCTATGAAACAAGCTCGATGCTTGATCTATTTATATTTCTTTGGTTTCGCTTTTGTCGTAAAACTGGAAATCTCTACGTTCTATTTTTTTCGTCAATATCTTTTAAAGCTTTGTTTGGCACGTAATATTAGAATGTCATTCAGTACGGAAGCATTCGATTCTCTGCATCTTGTTATTTATTTATTTTTTTTTTCTTTTCAACTTCCCACCTTTCGCTTATTTCTTCCTCCCACGCTATACACCTATAGAACATTCATTTACAATTTCTTATATCACTGGCTACGTCTTAAAATTAGAAAAATGTCCTCCACGACGTTCTTACCTCGTATCTTGAAATACTCGCGACTCGATTCACTTCCTCGTTAGTTTTATTAGGAATTTTAGTTTTTCTTCCAAGTATATATTTTGTGCGATTTTTGGTACCTCTCTCCTCTTAAAATTCATTGCTAATACGAAAAGTAAGAATTGCGGGAAAACAGCAAGTGGAAAGGATCAACATTTCCTAGTCGGTATCACTTGAAATTAATAGAATTCTACTTCCGGCTTTTCTTATTCAGTTCAATTAAACAAATTTTATCCTGAATAACTACTTGATTTCACTTGAGTATTCAATAATTCATCACCGCCATCGTTAATGCAATAATTCTCAAATAATTTGTCCTCCCTTAATACTTAAAATAATGCCCAATCCTTTGAGCAAGAATCCCTATTCTCCTAAAATAATGCCCACACCCAAAAAGGGCTCATTTCTAAAATCTCCTTTCCACTTTTTCATCCCGCAGACTCGAGGAGGCACAAATACAATGTCTTTACACCCTCTCGCGATCACTATGTATATCCTCACGAGAAAAGGCATGAATAAAATTCATGCACAAACAATCCAACGATTAAGGCTCAAAATTCGTAGCAGCCTTTCGTCGAGGAAGCTGTGATCCGGAAATTTAATTGGAGACCACAAGGAGCAAGTCGAGCTTCAATATCCCATACAAGAATTTAACTACTGCAGTCAGTGTACCAGGATTTCACCAGCATTGCTCCAGGAGTGCTCCAATTTCTAAATAAATTCATTTCATTTCATTATTTTTCTTTAATATCCTCTGTTGACTGCAGTCCTGTTTCTACTATGCCACTTGCACGTGAGAATCCTCACGTAGGTTCTCCTAAAGTTCGCATTACACAAGGCGTAACACACAGGGTTCACTGTACTGTTAATGTAACAAAGATAATAGCATAAATCCCAAATTTCTTTGGGAATACAGTCCGTGCAGGCTGCGAGGGGTTTTAAAAGGACCAGAATGTTGTACGGGGTCCAGGTGATGATGAAGGCAAGGAGAATAGCAGAGAGGGTCTTGGCTGCCTTTTTGTCAGCTTTCTTCTCCTGTGTTTTCTTCTTTTTCTTGACTGGAGGTTTACTGAGCATAGCCTTGCTACCGGAAGTGAGAGCTTTTGGAATAGACTTCGCGTTCAAAGGTATCCTTATGTCCGGAATGTGAGATGGTCGCCTGATGATGGACGAAGGACTTGCAAGAGATGGCCCTAGACTTTTTTCCTGACCACTCTCCACTGCATTGTTAACACTGAAGGTGGTGATCACCTCGTCGTGATACATTTTTATGCTCGGACCCTCATTCCCGTATTTCGCTGCTTCCTCCTTTGTTGGCAGTCTGATCAGTATTGTGTAAACCTGCAATCAGAAAAGGGGATCTCATCAATATCTCTTCATAATTTAATTAAGGGCATGCATTACTTACCCGATCCCTACCTTACCGACATTTTTTTCTCTGTAACGCTACGTCTACATTTATTGAGATACCACATTGAAAATTTCTATATTTCAAGCTAAAGCCTTAAGGTACGTTTGTCTGGTCCTAAATATTGACATTTTTAAAAAACAAATTTTTTCAAAAAAATTGTTTTTATTTTTACAGAAATTTAAGACCAGACAAACATACATTAGCATATTTTTTTCAATTTTAGAAATTTTCAATTTAATATCTTTTTAAATGTAGACGTAGCGTTACAGAGAAAAAAATGTCGGTAAGGTAGGGATCGAGTAAGTAATACATGACCTTAATACATTGAGTTTTTTCAAAATTCCGAATGTGAAAAACTCAACTTCGAAGATATCTATTTATTAACGAAAGTATATATAGAAAGTTACAGAAATTTCAAATTCCCGAAATTTAAATTTATTAATAATATAAAATACCCGAATATTCAAATTCCAAAAAAATCGAATTTTAGTCTACCGGAATTATTTTTCCGGTACTTTTTTACATTTGGCATTTTGTTTTTACGGTTATGAGATATGGTCTTTATTGAATTAAATAATTGATAAGACATACAGTACGAAATCAATAATAACAAATTTTGGGTACGACCATACCACTTTGAAAACACAAGTTCTCGTCCGATCACTTAAGTTAAGCAAAGTTGGGCGCGGTTAGTACTTGGATGGGTGACCGCTTGGGAATACCGCGTGCCGTACTCATTTCTCTCTCTTTTTTTTTCCTATTTTAATCCAATATCTGTAATGCAAAAATATAAAATGCGATGTTCCACAAAAAACGATATAATCTACTGAAATTTAAGTAAGTGTCTAGCCCTAACGGTTTTCCCTACTGTGAACTTTTTTGTAATGGGATGTTTAATAT
>UCOH01007384.1:0-13326 GCA_900474275.1 Synergus japonicus
TATATATATATATATATATATATATATATACCCGACCCAAGTTAATATTTCCATTAGAAATTAAAATAGACCATTCCTGACTCGGAAGAATCATCTTACCGAGGAAAAGCGGAGAAGAGTGGCTAAGCGAGTTTTGGTTCTTTTGGGCAAGATTCAACTATTCAAGCCGGTTTTGAGATCCAGGAAGATAAGAAAATTCGGATGGCTTGAACGATATAGCGCTTTTGACTAACCGCGCAAGTTAAAACCAAAGACATTCTCCTTCTTTATTACTCTTTCTATTTTACTTAGCCTTATACTGCTTTGAGGATCACGGCACCGGTAATTCTATATGCCAAGGAACTGGTTTTGAGCGCACAAACGTACGTTGTGAGTAGTGGACAAAACAAATTAATAATAAGAGCATCATAGACCTGCTAAAAGGATCTCCGAAACTCGGATGAGACAAATATACCGGGTGTATCGCTATCGGTGTGGAAATAGCCACACATTGTTAACAAGAATATATTATTCTTATCAAAAGAATAGTTGCAGGCAATCTGGGTCTGTTGTCATTTCTAGAATCGTTTACCTATAAACTAGTCTCTAAACAGACAATCTTCACCTCCCATTATTTTTATAGATTTTTTTAACGGATTTTTTGAAATCTGACCTTCAAATGATCTTGAATCTGATATTATAGAGGTCAACGAACCTCGGATTCAAAATCAGCGACCCCAAAAACCTATGTACGTATTTTTCTGGATTTTTTATAGGCTTTTTTGCAGTTTGACCTTCAAATGACATTGAATCTGATATTCTGGAGGTCAACGGATCTCGAATTCGAAAGCAGCGACCCCAAAAGCCTGTGTATGTATTTTTCTAGGTTTTTTAATTGAATTTTTTGCAGTTTGACCTTCAAATGATCTTGAATTTGATATTCTAGAGGTCAACGGGCCTCAGATTCAAAATCAGCGAACCCAAAAACCTGTATATGTATTTTTCTACATTTTTTAATTGGATTTTTTGCAGTTTAACCTTGAAATGACATTGAATCTGATATTCTGGAGGTCAACGGACCTTGGATTCGAAATCAGCGACCCCAAAAACCTATATATGTATTTTTCCTGATTTTTTTTTAATTCGGGTTTTTCCCGAAAAACACTGAGTTGTGAGGGATTTTAAGAGATTTCTTCAAATTTAAAAATTGATTGACCTAAGAGATTTTAAATGATTGCAAAAGATTTTAAATGATTTTAAGGATTTCAAGGATTTTTTTACAATAGAATTTCCTGAAATATTTATGAATCTGCGATTTCATATGATTCAAAGTAATTTTAAGGGATTTCATAATGTTTTATTGTACATTAAGTAATTTTAAGAACTTTAAAAGCTTTTAAGGGATTTCAATAGATTTTGTCTAAATTAGAATCAATTCCTTGAAAATTAAAATTTCTTGAAATGTCTCGGAATCTCTCGAAACCCCTTGAAATTCATCAAAGTATCTTTAAATCTGACGAAATCCCTTGGATTTCCTTTATTACTTAAAATCTCTTAAAATCCTGGGCAATTCCGGGTAAACTTCTACTAATAAATAAATAAAAATAAAAAATCTTTTTCGGAACTCTGATATTCTTAATCTAATAAATATTATATGAAAAAATAAAAAAAATAAACTTTTAAGACATTTACAGAAGATTTTAAAGATTTTAAAGAATTTGAGATCAATTTTGAATCGACAAAATTCAATCAAAATCTCTTATAGTATATTTTTAATATACATTAGTCTTTTTATCCCTTAAAAATTCTTCAAAATCACTATAAATCTCGTAAAATAATCCTTTAAAATTTTTTAAATCTTTTGAAATCTCTGGAAATCTCTTTAAATTCTACGAAATCTCTTAAAACTTTACCACTTTTGTGCAGTGTTTTTGCGGAAAACCCTCAATTAAAAAAAATCAGGAAAAGTACATACATAGGTTTTTGGGGTCGCTGATTTCGAATCCGAGGTCCATTGACCTTCAGCATATCAAATTCAAGGTCATTTGAAGGTCAAACTTCAAACAATCCGATAAAAAAAGTCCAGAAAAGCACATATATAGGTTTTTGGGGTCACTGAATTCGAATTTCAGATCCGTTGACCTCCATTATATCTGTTTCAAGGAAATTTGAAGGTCAAACTGAAAAAAATCCGATAAAAGAGTCCAGAAAAATACATATATAGGTTTTTGAGGTCACTGAATTTGAATTTGAGACACGTTGACCTCCATCACATCGGATTCAAAGTCATTTGAAGGTCAAACTGCAAAAAATCCGGTAAAAAAATTCAGAAAAATACATATATAGAGTTTTGGGGTCATTGTATTCGAATTTGAGATCCTTTGACCTCTATCAAATCATATTCAAGGTCATTTAAAGGTCAAACTGCAAAAAATTCGATTAAAAAATCCAAAGAAATAGATATATAGGTTTTTGCGGTCACTGAATTCGAATCTGAGATCTGCTAATCTCCAGAATATCATATTCAAGGTCATTCGAAGGTCAAACTGCCAAAAAATCCAGAAAATGGATCTTTGTTTAGAAGTTCAGAACGGGTTCCGATTAGGAGCTGATCGGGCGCTGGCCGGGCCATTGTAGTATGAGAGTCCCTTTACTTTCAGAGAAAGAAAAATTGTACATTCTCGCCACGAAGTGCAAAAATTGTAAACGGAGTCTCGCCTCCAGGGCCATACTTCAACTTCTCGAGGTGTGTCGCGTATCGCGTCGCCAGTGCTTCGAATGGCATTCGCTGGGGATGTCTGGATAGTGCATTTAAACGTGATACGTAACATGGGACGAACTCAGGCAAACTGTCTACGTGACCCAGTAGTGAGTAGTGATAAGTGTATTGATACTCAAAGCATGTACTTGGAGGAGCGTTACTTCATTGTATAATGCGACATTTGTCAGTTGTTCCACTCCAGCTCTGCAGCTCCCTCTCCTTTCCTTATTTCTATTCTTCAAGTATTACCTCTTCAACTTCTAGATAGCAAAACTTGCACAGAGTGCATAATGCAGCAGTTGATTTGTAAGCCACTGCTGACTCAAGACTAATGCTAGATACCACTGTACTGGGTGTTTCGCGAATTATTTTATATTTTTCTATGCATTAGAAAAGCCATGGCTTCTGTATTAAGAGGATGTTATGAGCTTTTTAGAAAAAATCTGTTTCTTCTCCAACAAACATAGTCTTTAAATCTGAATTAGTAAAAAACTACTATTTGGTAGTAGTTTTCTACTAATTCAGATTTAGAGGCGATTCCTTTGCTACTAATTAGTAAAAGTCTACCAATTCAATATGTAAGTATAACGTACTAAATGAGAAAACATTAAACTTTTAAAATTCAAGAACCACCAGACAGTATTTAAAAAATTAATAATTTAGATAAGTTTCCAATTGATTTCTACTCATTGAATCAGTAAGTTGGTACTACTAAACAGATTAGTAGGAAATCCTTACTAATTCATTTAGTAACATTAATCTTACCATTTCATTTAGTAGAATGTCAAAAAATTACTAATTTACCAGTCAAAATCGCCTTCACTAATTGCATTAGTAAAATTTCTACTAATTCAGATTTAGAGAGTATATATATATATATATTACTTTGCGAAATACTTTATACTGGAAGAGAAGCGATAATAGCATTGGCCGCGTGCGCAAGGTGGTTCCGAGATTTCGTTAATTTTCTAATTAGGCACGGAGGAGGGAAGGGGGGGACACAGTAGTCAGTCTGGTTTTTTTTACTGATGTCCTCCGCGCTACCCGGATCCCTGCTTCGGATCCTGATCACCTGAGCACCTGATGTGATCCTTTGCAGAAATTAATTATACCTGCTAATAGCAGCATAAATCCGTAGTTGTAGCTACATTTTTTTTTTATTAGAGAACTACTATGAGAAAGGTGTTTTGAAGTTTAGCGACGTGATGGCGATTTGGACATTTTGACATTTAAATATAACATATAAAGTTTCAAATATCCAATGATGTGATTAAATAACATATGGCACCTATCATAAATTTATTCAAAATGAAAAGCAGAGAGAAATAATTATTTTATTAGTCAATGCAAAAATTCTGATAAAATTGTCTGCCCCTTCTTTTCAATTGTCTGCCCTTTTTCTGATCCACGCACTTCACTTTTTTTTTTATATATCAAGCTTGCTAACAACCAATTAAATTAGGCGACGGTATCTTCGATTATACGTTGTTATAATGTCCTTTTTTCTTTTGTTTCAGGTAAGTTCACGCGTTCAGCTCTCGGGCAACTTCAGGCTGACCTTAAGGCGGGACGATAATGCACCGGCCAAGTTGGTGTGATAACCATCTAGAAGTTCGTTAGCAGGTTTGAAAACCAGCAGTTAAAAATACATGTGGTGCGGTCTCACCTGAACCAAGGACCGGTATATTTTGCTTGTATAGGTATAGGTATATAGCGAGCATACTGGATTTCATATCTCGCAGAACAAGCCACACATTTGGTTTCTTTTTTTTCGTTCCTTTTTCGAGATCGAGATTCAGAAGTTAGATTATGAAAAGACACATGTTTTAGAGAGATGAACACATTTTTTTTGTAACTAGTTAAAGCCACAATCCTCCAATATCTGGACTCGATTTTTGCCTTCCAAAAGCGCTACCGAGAGAGACTGATTTGTTTAACCGGGTGGAATCCCCTCCCATTTCTATTTTTTTTAATTTAATATTTCGAATCGTTTTGCAATCGGTTCATCTCATTTTTGTATTAAATCTGTTATTTTCAAGTTTATTTATAGGTCAAACATCAAAATACATACTAAACACCAAGAACACTCTGATCTTATATGCAAATTCTGACTATTAAGTTTTGTAATTAATTACCGAGAATTCTCAAAGCTAATTCATTCCTTGATCAATAACTCTCAGCTTTGGTATTTGAAAATTTTTCCCACCCCAAACCAATGAGATTTGTTGGATAGATAAATCCCTCGGCCGAACTGAACTGACCAGTCAAGGTTAGCCTGCGAAGTTTGCTTCGCGCAGTCTTCCTCGTTTTACAAGTTGTTTTACAAGAATAGGACCCCTACCTCACGCTGAGAGTGGAACCTTTGCTTGTAAGGCCAAGCAAAGTTGGGCCCGGCTCGGCCGGGCAATCTTCTTTGTTCCCTTTCTTGACTCTTTGCATTTTTAAACCTGCTCGATGTGACGTTATCATCATACTGTCGTCACGCGTTAACAGTTGAAAGAACCCAGTTTATAAATCCCAAAGAATTTATCTTTTGTTTCATTTCATTTCTTTCTTTTTTTTTTTTTTTTTTTTTTTTTTTGACAATATGAAATTATACAAATTCTCTCAAACGTATTTCATATAAAAATATTGAAAAGCGTAACGCCTCTTTACAACGCCCACTATTTGGACACACTAAATTTCATGACCACAAAAACCGCCTACGTCTCTCTCGAAGTACTTTTGATGCAATTATATATCGAGATTGTTTTTCTCAACATTTATTTACATTGTTTATAAACATTACAGTTTACTTACTCTCTAAAATTGAATCAGTGAGAAAAGACTCACTGAAAATCAGTGGAATTTGACTGATAATCAGTTAAATTTCACTGATTCAAGTTTAGAGAGTACATTGTTTTTCTTAAGAATTGTTTCTTTTCCACTAGTTTTTGACTTAAATGATTTAAGAATTACAAAACCAAAAGAAAAAGCAAGAAAAATAACACTCCTTGGACAGGTTTAAAATCATTAAGATGAAAACAAGGCAATAATTGATCGCCATAAAACAATGATTTTTGCGAAGCTCAATCGTGGCTTTGTGCATCAGATATATATCGATGTTCCCAGAAATACTATAAATTGTATTCATAGTTTACGTTCTAATCCATATATTTTCCAGCTAAAGCTATACCACGAAGGCTTCGTTCTCGACTCCTTGGGTCTCGTGACTTGACAAGATCGCTTTTCTACGAGGCTTCGTGACTTCTTCTAGAAGTCTGAGTTTTCAAGTAGAAGGATCTGTACTTATAAAGTCACGAGGTTTGTAACATCTTCTCACGAAGAAATAGGAGAATAATAACGTGATATTCGCCAAAAATTAAACCTTTTTTTCCTGTTCTATTCCAATCTATTCTAAAAAGATGATTGAATCCTAGTCGAAATATATCGTAACGCGTTTTATGATTTTTAAAAGATTTTGTAGAATTTACAAAGATTTCGAAGGTTTTCCTCAAATTTTAAGGTTTTTCAAAAAATATTTCTGATTTATAAACGATTTTGTAATATTTTTAAGGATTTCATGGAATTTGATGCAATCTTTAATTTTATTTAATGTTATCCTCGAATTTCATGAAATTTTAAGATATTTTAAAAAATTTCTAAGAATTGCGAGAGATTTTATGGAATTTTATGAGATTTCTAATAATTTTAAGTGATTTCAAGAGATTTTTCTGATCTTTAAAGGATTTTGTGAAAATTTTTTAAGGATTTCATGGAATTTTATCAAATTTCTAATAGTTTTAAGGAATTTTAGGATATAAAAGAATTTTAAATGTATCCTAAAATTTTAAGAATTTCTTTAAGTTTGTCAGGGAATTTTATGGTAAGGTTTCCAAAGATTTTTACGATTTTTAAAAGATTTAATAGAATTTAAAAGGATTTAAACATTTTTTAAGGACTTTTAAAAAGATTAGATTTTTAAAAGATATTGTGAAATTTTTATGGATTTGATGGATTTTTATGAGATTTCTAATAATTTAAAAACAATAGATTTTTCAAATTTAAAAAAAAAATTGTAAAATTGTTAAGGATTTCATGGTATTTGGCGAGATTTCTAATGATTTACAGGGATTTTAAATGTTCAGGAATTTCAAGACATTTCTAGGAATTTTGAGAGATTTTCATGAATTTTAACGTGGATTTCAAGAGATTAATAATTTTTTTAAGGTTTTTGTGCATTTTTAAGGATTTTAAAATGATTTTTACGAAAATCAAGAGATTTTTAGGATATTAAAACGATTTTGTAGAATTGTATGGGATTTTAGTATATTTTGCGAAATTTTAAGGGATTTTAAAAGCTTTGTAAGAGTTTTATGAGGTTTTAAGGAATTTGAAATATTATCTTGAAATTTTAAGGAATTTTATGAGATTTCTAATAATTTTAAGTGGTTTCGAGAGATTTTTCGGACATTTAAATGATTTTGTGAGAATTTTAAAGGATTTCATATAATTTGATAAGACTTCTATGTAATATTTTTAAGGAATATAAAAGATATAAAGAGATTTTAAATATTACCGTAAAATTTCAAGAATTTTTCGGGGAATTTTAACAGATTTTAAAATTTTACATGGAACTTCAAAAGGTATCTAGGAATTTCTAGAGATTTTCATGAATTTTAACGTGGATTTCAGAATATTCATGAGTTTGAAAATTTTTCTAGAATTTTTAAGGATTTTAAAGAATATAAATGGATTTGACTTGTTATCATTAAATTTAAAAGAATTTCAAGAAGTTTCTAGGAATTTAAAGAGATTTTCTCAAATTTAAAATTATGAAATTTTCTTTTTTCTGAAAATTTTAAGGGACTTTAAAAGTTGTCATGGAATTTCCAAGAATTTTAGGAGAATTAAAAAATGTCAATGACTTTTAGAAGACTTTTTTGGCATTTTTAAGGATTTTATGAAATTTTATGAAATTTCTAATAATTTTAAGGGATTTCGTGAATTTTTTCTGATTTTTAAGTAATTTTGCGAGAATATGCGTGGAGTGCGGGTTCGTTCTTGTTAATAAAAAATAGAGAGTTTTGAACATACTGTTATCCGCAACAATTGTCCCCAATTTCAGGGGACAAAACGTACTTGAGCCAGTCTTTTTCGCATATTTATATGTCACTGCCCCAATACATTCAATCGACTAATTTCCCTCTTCAGAAACGATTCTCAGGACCTTTGCTAACCCATCCTTCATTTTTTTTGGCAAAAGTCCTCGCCAGAACGGCAGAACGGCCAAGTATGGTCCTTTTTCGTGGACAGGCGAATACATCGCATGTCCTCGCAGTAACTCTGCGTATATCCTCGCGAAGAGTTCGGGCTCTTTTGTTTCCCAGTCCGGGATACCCAGCCGAGATCCTATCGGGCATAAATAATTATCCCTGTGCTCCGCAGCGCAGATGCTCTCTCCACTTTCCTTGAGGATGACCGCTAGGACACAGAGCAACGAGACCCGAAAAGCCCCAACGATCCAGGCCCAGCGGGATTTTCGATTTATCGGGGAATTCATTTTATACCTTCGTCGGACGTAGACGTATTCGATCCCGCAGAAATGCCAGAAATTCCTCCTGCAGCTGTATTCTTCCTCTCCCTTCGAACCGCTTTCGTCGAGTGGAAAAAATGCCGGCTTGTTACGCTATAAAGGCTTGTAATCTCCGCGATATTGCGCACTTGCGTTGCTGATTGTCTTAATTGAAATCAAGCTACATACTTCGATTGCCAATCCCCGGTGAAGATTCTTCTACATGTTTTTTGTACAAACGACGAGACCTAAAATCTGATTGCTCTAAATGGTTCCATTAAATGTCAAAATACACACAAAATAGTTTCAACCCTCTACAATATTAGGATTAGTCTCAAATCATCCCTTAAGTACAAACAAAATTATAGGAATTGCAATTCCCTAAAATTCAAAACCTAAAATTTTATTTTTTTGAATAGTTCCGTTTAATTTTCAAGGAAGCTCAAAATAATTTCATCTACCTAAACCCCTAGGCTCACCTTCAAAATCAACCCCTAAATACAAAATAAAATGATAATGAGTCCCCTAACTTCCAGACCTAAAATTTTATCATTCCGAATGGAATGATAAAAAAAGCCCAAAACAGTTTCATCCATCTAACCCTCTAGGTTCACCCTCAAAATCAACCCCTAAGTAGAAAAAAATTATTGTAATTCCCCTAACTTCGAGACCTAAAATTTTATCGTTCCAAATGAGTTTATTTAATGTGGAAAGAAAGCCAGAACAGTTTTATCTACCTAACCCCCTAGGTTCACCCTTAAAATCAACTCTTAATCCATCTAATTGAAATTTTATCAGGAATTAAGGGGGTATTCTAGTCTACAATTTTGAAAAAATCGATTTTTTTTGCATATTTTTAAAGATTAGGCTTTCAAGAATATATCCTCCGAAGGATTTTGAAATTTGGTGCGGACCTTCTTTATATGTCCCTTTATCGTCTGAACTAGGATTATTTAAAAATTTTTATTTTTACTATTTAAAAAAATGTTTAATATTGAAAAAAAGGGCAAAAAATCACTTTTTTTCAAACAGTCGCCATTTTGTCAAAAAAATTTTTTTTTAATTTATCCTAGTTCAGACGATAGCGACATTCTTACTGATTAAGAATCTTTTTTTTTTCCAACCACCAGAAGGGTTGAAATCGTGTCAATACGGACGCACCGTTTTTTCGACACCCTCCACTTCATCAGCCTGTAACTTGTTCAATTTTCGAATTTTTTTTTTCTAAATTTTTTTACATATTGTTGGAATATGAATAAATGTTCTGTAAAAAAGTTTATATTTTTAGTTTTTTTTTTTAAATCGAATTTCAAAAATAGAAAAAAAATATTTGTTTGATTTATCGTATCTGACTTTGTTGACAGTCACCTAACCGATTTTTAATCTGCGACAAAATATTAGTACATATGGGATATTGAGAATAACGAAAAGAATCAGACGCCGGGAATCGAACCCGGGCCGTCTAGCTTCTCAGCATCGAACGTTGACGCGTAGTCATGCCTATATAGACTATGGTAATGGAAGGAGGAACATAGCCATTCTGCACGCTGCTGGCTCAGAGCCAGATTAATATAATCGGTGGCCCAGGGCGGTAAAATTTTTCCAGACCCCCACCCCTATATATTTTTAAAAATTAAAATAAACGTTAATTATTTTCGTTAAATAAAACGCTCGTTCTCCATATTTCTGATATAAGAATTAAATTCGGCATGATTCAGTGTACAATTAAAAAAAATTCATTTGAAATAAACGATAAAAAAGAAAATGCTTTGAATTTGAAAGCCCCTTGAAAAGCGAGGCCCAAGGCTGCCGCTCACTCAGCCCCCCCCCCCCTTAATCCAGCTCTGGGCTAGCTAGTCCCCACACTAATGAAGTCAAGAGTGACAATCAAGAGGAATCATTAAATCTTTCTTCAAAAAAATAATAATGTTAACTTTGTACTTATATTTATGTGTATTTATTTTTTATGAGTAGTTATTTATTATTTTATGTGTATTTATTTTTTCCTTTGACTCCTGTCACTCATTTGGAACGATAAAATTTTAGATCTCGAACATAAGGGGATTACAATGATTTTTTTTTGTATTTAGGGGTTGATTTTGAGGGTGAACCTTTTTCCAACACCTTCACAGAAAAAACAAGGACTGAACACACTTTTTCAAATCCTAAAGGCTGATCCTATTTATTCGGACAATTTCTTCAAACTATTATTTGAGTTCTTCTATAGTTGGCTCGATAGTTGGTGAATATCATGTTGAAAATTATTCGAGTGGTTGTAAAGATATTTGAATACAGCTTTTTAAAAAATCGATTTTTACATTCTCATCAGAGAATATATTAGATTTTTTTGGTATTATGTTTAAAAATACATTTTTCTTATTAATTTAGGGAAATATTTACCAACGTCTATTTAAATGTTCAAACAAGGAGCGAGGAGCTTTTCGTGATTAGCAAAAAAACAAATATTCTAGATTCTAAAGAATTAATAATGATTCTAGAGAACCTAGAATATGTTGTAATATTTTTACGTAAGGCATGATTATTATAATGATTATAATAGCTTTTTTAATGAAAAGAGTGAACAAAAGACATATTTCTTATATACGTAAGGGCGAAAATATCTTCAATTCAAAGTATGGTTTAATATGTAAATCGACATGTAATTTAGAAAATATACTTACGTATGCAATTTTGTTCACCTTTTTAATTATAAAAAAAGAATTTTAATTAAGAGCCGAAGCGAGATTATTGTGAAATTATTACACTGTGAGATTCATTGCAGGCAGAATTGGCATCAAAATGAAACCGATCAACATCAAATCTTACCTCTGCCACAGGTATAATAAATAATTATATATTACACAACATTTTGATTCAACACACGAAAAAAAGAAAATTGCTGAATTTACCATTTAAAATAATCAACTTTTGCGCTCTGAACGCATTTTTCCTAAAATATTGTAAGTTTTACTACCCCAAATGGTAATTTTTGCTAAGAAAATTGCAAAACCTACTTTTTCATTGTAAGAGTTACTATTTTTGAAATAGTAAAACTTACTAAATTCTAGGAAAAATGCGTTCAAAGCGCAACTTGTCTATTTTAAACGGTAAATTCAGCTATTCTATTTTTTCCGTGCAATCTTCAATCTTAAAAAAAAAGATTAACATTATTTGGAAAAGTACTAAGAGATCGAAAACAGTTTTTTTCTTTTTTTATTGAAAATGTTGATATATTTTACTTAAAGATCCAATCTCGGCAGAGGTTCGATTTGTCAGTTATTGCTAAAATGAAAAAAGTCCTTTCTACCCTGGATAGTCATTGATGTGCTTGATCTACACCATCTACATGCCAACATTTATCAAACCGTGATGAAGAAAAAGAAGAAAAAGAAGAAGAAGAAATCCATCCACCAGAAATTGTTGAATATTTCGAAGAAAAAGATAAGGTAAGTCAAGAATTGTAATTTCTGCGATAAGAATCCAAACAAGCGTTGACTATATGCCCTGGTTTTCAAAGTGTATTAAAAATATATCACAGGAACCAAGCCACTATAAGTTACTACAACACTGCTCTCAACACCCTTGTAGGAAATTAGCAATTTTAATGTCTTAGCCTTGAAGGTGGCGCTGTGCAGAAAGATCGGGTTGCGCGGTAGAATACCTGAAACATAAATGGAGGATAAGACAAGGTGGTCGCAAGCACTAGGGAAAATTAACGTTCCTATATCGTGTATACCTATATATACTACACGAGACCGTATCTTCCTACGCAAACAAAACTTTTTGCATTTGTCGATTTGCAATACGGATTAGCTCTAGTTAGCTTCACTTTTTTCATTTCTATGTAGGAAGCACGAATTTAGATTACCAATTACGCTCTCGGACATGGATTGAACTATTTTATCCTCTTCTCATTACAATGCAAAAAAGCAGCAATTATATGCATATATAATATGTATTTGTATATATATATATATATATATAATATTATATGTATTATATATAATTGCTGCTTTTTTTAGATAAAATAAAATAGTTTATGCATCAAAAGGGAAAGAAATGCGACTGTTTCGAGGAAAAAGGGTTCAGAGAAGTTGTTTGGAAAGAGATTAGAAAATATTAGTACGACGAATTAATTCTTATAATTCTTGTGAAAGGGGGTACTGTTTCATTAATGAATGACGATTGATAAACAGGCATATTAAACTGAAACAGCATTCCATTTCTGGTACTGCAGATGCTATTCGGTTGTTTAGACTGCTTGCTGCACGGCAAAGAACCCTTTATGAATATATTGCTGTGGACCATGTTTTCATCCGGATCACGTATCCTTCACCGGTAAAGTAATCGTACTCGAGTCTCGTGTGTTATAAGCTCTATGTGTCGTGATGATTAACTTTGAGAGTCTTATATGCAGCGTAAAACCGAGCGTAAAACATTATAATAGCAAGAGCAATTGACAATGAGGCAAACAAAGATTTCACTTGATAATCATTCACTCGAGATGCATATATTCGTATATACATACATATATATATTATTATTATTGTTGTTATTATTTTTTATTATTCCGAATAATATAAAGGACGTCTTTTAATTTTTAACACGTGTTTATGACTTGGCGCGTTCTTAATCGAACGCACGTTATTCTCACTATTTGTTTTTGTACCCTCGACAAGAAATATCGATAAGGACACGATAAGACTTTCAAAAGTCAATTGCAAGAACGCATAACGATAAAATTCATTGCAACTCCCATGTGTTATAGCGAATGCAACAGTTCGAGCGATATGATCGTAAGTACCGCGGCCGTAACTAATTATTACCAGTCGTATAAACATTTGGCAATCAAAGAATTCAGAAAAGTAAACTTCGTCATTTGTTGTACCGATTTATTCAATCAGGCAATGTGACAATGAGTTTCATGAATATTTTCTCATTGATTAGTATTTTAAAAACGAACTGTAACTATAATATTCACTATACACGTTTACAATGTTGACCTGGATAGCTGATACTATTTTAATTACAA
>UCOH01007386.1:0-11654 GCA_900474275.1 Synergus japonicus
ATATATATATATATATATATATATATATTTATTCCAAGAAATGGTTTTACTTGAGATTGTTGGAAATCTTGAATTTTTCGCACCATTGTTTAGTGTAAATTATCGACGTCGGTTAAGATTAAAGTCAATAAAATTGAAACTTGTGCGGTGTTGCTACTGCGTAGAACATTATTGCAAATCTTTAAATGTCGGTTCGCATTCCTTTTAATGTAATTGGCTAATCAACTAACTAATGATGTTTAGCTATGTGGATTTCAGAATTATTGGAAAATATAGTTAATTGGCGATCACTCACTTTCTGGACATACCTATATTTATTAGTGTGAATGCTATTCTAATTTAAATTTTTCAAATGGAATTTCTACAAAACTTCTTTCAACAATTTACATCTTACAAGAATTGCAAGAAGTTTCTGGAATTTAAAAATTTTAAGAGGTTTAGAAAGGTTTTTGGGATTTTAAGGGATTTTTAAGTCTTTTGGAATTTCAAGGAATTTCAAAATTTTAAAAGGTTTCTGATAATTTTAAATTTTAAATTCTGAAAATTAATTTTAATTCTTTTTAATTTTTAATTAATTAATCAATTAAGAAAGTTTTTGGACTTTTAAAAGATTTTATGGAACTTTAAGAATTTTGTGGAAGCTGACGAAAATCTTTATTCCTCATTTTATTCTTCTAATTGAATGGTTTTTTTTTTTTAATTTTAGGAGAAGGAGAAATTCTATACGATCTTTAATTTTACGAGTTAAATTTCTTATTTCTCAATGCAATGCATTCAGGTGTTTTGGGGGTTCAAACCCCACAATAGACAAATTAAAATTAAAAATAAGATTTTATTTTACATCAGACGATCGTTTGAAGGACATTTTTTTATTGTAACATATGAAATAATCATAAAAATATTTCAACTCCCCTCTACATGAATTCCTGTGAAAGGCCCTCCTCTATAAGGAAGCTAAATTATTAAATATTTTATGAAATTCCACAAAATATTTTACAAATTATTTAAATTAAATTAAGTTAATTAATTGCACATTCCTCCAACTCAGTTCAGTTATAGAGCCTCCCTTGAGTGCCTTGCGTAATAGGGAGTAATTGAACCATTATCCGGTGTCAGGTGAAATGTAGAACTGACAGTATTAAACGATTTAAGTTTTGCCAATCTACTCCATGTCGATATTATATATACCTATAAGAGGGATCGGTGTTTTATGATCAATGTTGTATATGATCTACGGCCTACCATATGCACCTGATTCAGTATACCAGTTTACAATGGCGCAACATTGATAATTATCACTCGAGTTCAGTGCTCTGCAGCTATTGCATTATAATATCGAATGATTGTACTATAATACCACCAGCTCCGTTCATTGGCACTTCGCGACTTTGAAATTACTCAATGACATCTAATCCCATTTATCAAATTGATGTACGTATTTTCGATTTTATTTGATTTATTTTTTATTTTTATATTATTTTTGTCACTTTGTTTTATTTATTTATTCTTTTTATTTTTTTTTTATTTTTTTGTATTTTTTTTATTTATTTTATTTATTTTATTTATTTTATTTATTTTATTTGATCGGAGAAAATCAGGAAAAACTTAATTTCATTTAGGACCAGGAATTTTTGTACTTTATTGAAATATCAATGTTTTTCTACTTTATCTTCTTTTTATTCTACTAGCAAACCAACAAATGCCACGATTATTTTTTACATTCTCATCAGATAGAATGTATTAGATTTGTGTATAATTTGACCCCCCCAGTTTTCATTAAATGTCCATGTTTTGGGACCCCCTGAACCCGAAAAACATGTTTTTACGGATGTCTCTGTCTGTCTGTCTGTCTGTCTGTCTGTAGATTTTAGTTTGTTAGCACGATAACTTTCGAAAGAATTGACCGATTGAATTGTCCTTTGGTGTACTCTTTTAGTATCCTAAAATGAAGGTCAAGTTCGTTGGCCAGCCATTTTGGATAAAAATTTAAAAAGTTGGAGCATTTTGAAAATTTTTGAAACCTCTTTTATTTAATTTAAAAATTCTAATGACGGATGTTCGTAGTACTCAAAATGACGAACAATTTTTCTTAATGACTTTTTTGTATAAAAAAAAATTGAAAGACTTATAATATTTTGAAAATACAAAAAAATGAAATAAAACTTGAATTAGAAGCCAAATAACGCGAGATACAGAGAAAATGATAAGAAACATAATTATTGGCCTCAAAAAGATCTACAGGTTCCCCTTGAACCATTTTTCAATAGGATGAGTAGTTTTCGTTTTAATCATGAAAAATATTGTTAAATAAAGCCGAGCGCGAGTGCCCTGATGAGAATGTGCTCCTTAAGGTCGATAGAACCTTAAGTAAATTAGTTTTCGTTTGCATTCCATTCCATTTTGTACTAATTTAAATAAAATTAGGTGCAAGCGCCGCGAAGCGTGCAACACGGAGCTTCAATTAATTCCAGGAATATAAATTACTACACGGAAAGAAAAATTAGCGTTTGAAACGACGAAAGAGCATCGCAGCTTCAAACGACGAATAAGCGTCGTTTCAAATGCTGATTTTTTTCTCCGTGTAATTACATATCTCAAAGAGTTGACTAATCTCTTATTAAATTATGCCATGAATGATATTTCGACAATTGTCGAAAATCCAATAGAAAAAGCTCGTAATCTCTAATTCAAGAGTACGAGGACACAAAAAATGCACTGGTAGAGAAAAATACTAAATTAAGGGGTAAATTCTATGTAGAACGCTGTTTTTCAAGGACATTTTTGAGATTTTTTTCTAAAGAGAGATAATATTTCAGGCAAAATCCAAGAAGACAAGTTTATTATACATATTATAGAGTATATAAATAAATTTTTCTAAAGTGTTCAAAAACAAAGTGGCGCCTGTATAGATGATCAAGAGTACAGCAACTTTTTTTACAGAGGCCTCCTCCACGGCCACCAACTTTTTGTCGCCAATATTTCTCTTGGACAAGAAAATAACATTTTTTCTTAAAGATGGAATGAAAAGCTAAGGCATCACGTAGGATTTTTCAAAAATATCAATTTTCTACAAAATTGTGCATGTTTGAAAAAAAAAATCGCTGAAAAACTTTTATAAAAAAAAAAGTTTTCATTTTATTGAAAAAATCGTACGTGATGCGTTGGAAAATAATGTTTTAAAGATTCAGTCAAAATGTCAAGTTGATTGGATAAAAACTGGCGAAATAATCGTGGTGGCCGATTAGAAAAGAGCGGTTTTGAGAAAAACGCGTCTAAAGTTTGAAACGGCCAAAGTGACGCCACACCATTACACTAACACTAGTATACTCAAAATCATTACTAGTGCTTGCACATCTGTCATACTTGGGTGTCGGCTTGGGACGGCTTGAGACGGCTTGGGTATAATATTTACAACCCGGCTTACGACACCTTTTGCGGCATCCTGGTTTTCACCTGAAATGTTCTGCTTTTCGTAAAAATCACATAAAATAATTAAATCACATAATTTCTACAATTTTATGAAATATTTTTTACCAACGAATAATAACGAATAATAATGAATCGAAAGAAAGCAGAAAGAAAACCAAGAAAGCTAATGGCCGTGATATATTTCAAATATTTATAATAAAATATAAAAAAAGCATGACTGACTTTTTTATATAGAGGGTGGAGGGGGGGGGGGTACATGGAAAATTTCAGTGTCCCAGTTTTTGATCCGACCCATCTGGTCACCCTCAACACTGTTACTACTATAAGGAATATTTTTTCTTAAAGATATGTTCTTGACATTGTTCTTGACATAATTATATACCAATTTCGCAAAAAAAAAATTTACTTTTTGAAATTTCTACATAGATGTTACCCCTTAAGGGTCTATACTAGTTTTTCATTTTCAACAAATTGATCTTTTTTTTTTTGCATTTTCTATAGCTAATCATCCTAAAAATAAATACCCAAAATGTTAAATCGATATCTCTATAAAACTTCCAGTAAGGAAATTGTTCATTAAGGTTCAAGGAAGTTTTTTGCAAAATTTTAGCTCAATTAAATTAATGGTTACAAATTGGTGAATGTTTTAAAATCTAATCGTCAATATTGACGCTGCCCTAATCACGTGCTTCCTCGGCTAGAAAATGCGTTACAACGGACGGGACGAAATGAGGATCAAGTAGGTCATGCACAAGAAAGTTTCGACTTGAAAACTTTAGGATATAGGGGTAAAGGGGTTTACCGTTTGGCTCGAGTTCGAGTGTCGATGAACCAATCATCCCTGGATGATCCAGGGGCGTAGCAACAACAATAAATTTCAAAATCCAGAGTTTCGTAAAATTTCTTAATAATAATCCCATCAATCTTTATGATGAAATTATGAAATTTCATATTGGAATCATTTAAGGTTGCATCGTATACTTTTTTGTATTCTTTTATTTGAAGATTGAAGTTAAACATAATTTTATTATGTTTATGTAAGAAATATATATTAATATTCCGGAAAGAAATATGTTAAAATTATCATTGGTGATTTTGAACTTTGCCATGTGTGCTATTAATTCAGAGAGATTGAAAATTGATGGAATGTATCGATTTATTGAAATGGTTTTATTTTTATAGATGATTGGAGATAGCAGACGAATTCCCTTTCTGCGATAACCTTGCGTAATGCGTGTTGCATGTTAAATTATTGCCGACCGGGTCAATCTGCATAATTATACCTTGACATTTGGGATTCCAGGGTGAAAGTATTCCTCCCATATACGCGCCTCTCTTCGTACATCGTGTGAACCGCGTGGAACAAATTGTTTTGCAGACTTTGGTGCAAATGATTCTGAACTCTGATCTGCAAAACTAGTAATCGCGAAATAATCCAACATTATGTAATTTTTTCATTGTTTCAAGTCTCAAAAAAACCGCAATATTGTCATATATCATGCACCTAAAAAAAAAGTTTGTTTGAATCAAATAAACGTATATTTGCTACAGAGCCAAAGAAAAAATATTTTTGAATTAAATTCAATTTATTTGATGCAAAGTTATTTTTTCTTTAATTTTTTTTCTGACATCTTAGATTTTTCGAAATTGAATATTTTGAATTTAGAGGCAGATTCAGAGATGAAAATAAACACCTCAAGAACAGGGTTGAAAAAAATACAATTGTTATATTGGGTTGGGTATGAAACATACTGCATTTTGGAGTTTTGTAAACAAATATATTCTGAAGAATACTTTAAGGCAGTAATGTCCAAGCGTGAGTAAATGAATAGTTTGCCTTCCCCCTCTCCTAACACCTTTGGTGGCTGGTTTCTCCTCCGGTGCCGGGCGGCCCAAATCAAGCGTTAATAAAATTTTCGAATTTTGATTTTTGACCAGCCACTAAAGATGTTAAGAGAGGGGGAAGGCAACTACTCATTTACTCACTTTTGGACATCACTGTTTTAAGGTCTACTCAATACAAAAAAAATTGCCGTTACAATCTACAAGATAGATTAGTGGAAAATGAATTTCTCCGTGAAAAAGCACCAATTTCAACTATTTGTTTATATACATTAATTTTTGTAATTAACAATTAATGACGGATAACATTTTTTTCACATTCATTTATATCCTAGAGACTTAGGAAAAATAAAAAAACTCGGTACTTGTTGTTAAAAAGACAGTTAAAAAAATCATGAAGCAGGCCCGTACCCAAGACTTTTTTTCGGGGTGGGGGGCTGCAGATTCAAAAGTAATGTCATTGAATATCGATAATTTTTTTTATTCATATAGCACATAACATAACTTTCTGAAATTTTGGGATAAGTGCCTCCATGTGCACGAAGAAAAATGGATAGTCAGCTGGAATATCTGGATGGTCAGTCTGACTATATTTGAGTGTTAACTATGGGACACCCATCCAGGTAGTGTAGTCTACTATCTGTGAAGTGTAAAAAATTGGATAATCAAGTTCACTATCCCGGTAGTAAACTTGATTATCCTGGATAGTAAAATTCTTAACCTCTAGAGAAATCATATGTTTGTTATATGCTGAAATATGACGCGCAAGAAGAAATGGAAACGGTTGCGCGTGCAAGATTTTACTATCTAGGTATACTCGAGTCTCCCAAATCTCAACAAGTTTTTGCCAGAGGTTCTTTCAAATGTTAAGAAATTCTTGATTCTCTATAGTCTTATCAATTGCACATGCAACCAATCAGATGCCGAATGCAAAGCGTGCGCAGTAGTTATCAAGTGAAATTTGAGAAAAACCAGAGATGGAACGAACTTGAAATTTGAGAGAAACTTGATCATAAAATAATATTCGTCTTAGCTATTCAGAAAAAATGATAAAGGGTAGATGACATTATCTGGATAGTCAAATTGATCATCTAAATTTTGACTATCTAACTTTGACTACTCAGTTTTTTCCATGTGCCTCTTTCTCAGATTTTCATTGCTCTTGTAGCTAAAGCAATACAAATTCGAGGAAGAGGGGACCGTGATTGTGGGGCAGCTTTTCACCAGCAAAAGCCCAGGCGTTGGATCTCCTTAAAGCTGATTCCACAGAACAACCTTAAAGATGGTATCATACCCCTGCAGAAAAATTGCAATGGAAATGAGTGAAAGATTTTCTCTTTGCAAGCGGAACAGCTTCTTAGCGGGTAGTTTTGAATTATAATTTTGTTTTCTTTATTATAAAATATAAAAATTAAATTGAAAAATTGCAATTTAAGTAATATAGTGTTTTTTTTCTTTTTTCTTTGTTCCAATTCAATTTTTATATTTTATAATAAAGAAAATAAAATTACAATACAAACTTTTCTGCCAAGAAGATGTTCCGCTTGTAAAGCGGAAAATCTTTCATAAATTTCCATTACACAAGTCATTTTTTTGCAGAGGTATGATATCACCTTCATACCATACTTCATGAAAAAAATGTAAAACCATGGAGAAAAAGGTGGGTCGCTGAACAACCCACTAAGCCACCAAGCTTTAAATAATTTGAGAGAATTTAAACATATTTCAAGAGCTTTAAAATATTTTTAAATATTGTGAAGGATTTTTAATTAAGTTAAAAAATGATAAAGAATTTCAAAAGATTTACAGTGATATTAAGGAATTTTTACAAGATTTTAAATGATTATATTATATATTATATATTATATATAATATATTTCTCGTGCAAGTGTTTTTTCCTGCGATCAATTTATAGTTGCCTTTTTGAGATTTTTGAAAAAAAAATTGAATACATTTTTTGTTTTAATCTGATAAAATAGAATAAATGGAATAAAAGAAAGATAAAGTAGAAAAAAGTCGATTTTTCAATAAAATACAAAAAATTGTAAAAATTACAAAAAATGAAAATACAAAAAAAACGCGGTTTTCTCCTGGTCAAATAAAATTCTCGGTTTTTTTTGCGATTTCCCGGTCCGCTAGACTATTGAAAAAATTAAAGAATTTTCCAGAAAGGACCACGCACTTTTTACATTGAAATCCGGCCCCGGTCAAATTGGCTAAAACTGCGGTATATAACAGCTGAAAGTCTTCTGATCAAAAAATCCTAATGGCAACCAGTCCAAAAATTCAATAGTTTTCGAGATATATGGGATGGAACGCGGAAAATATGACCATCAAAAATCATAATTTTCCTACAGAATAAAATATGAAAATATTCACAGATCATTTCCAGCTTTCTAAAAATGATTGGTACTACCAGGGTGTGTTTATGGGGGTGTTGTTATGACAATCTATACCCTGAGTATCAAAACAAAAAAATAATTGGTGCAAGGACCACATATTTTCAAAAAATGATCATTATTGCAAAACATAAGATAAGAAAATATTTACAGATCCTTTCCAGTTTTTTGAAAAAGATTGCTAGTGACAGTGTGTATTTATGGGGGTGTTGTGATGACAATCTGTACCCTAAGAATCTCAAAAAAAATCATGGGTGCCAGGACGTGAACATTTCCAAAAAATGATCATGTTATTAGTCCAGTCAGTTAAGACAAGACTATAGATTAGTTCAATTAACAAATCCAGATATATCATTTGTCCAGTCAGTTAAGACAAGACTATATATCAGTCTGTTAAGGTCTGTGACTTGCATCAATGATGTGTTCAAGCAATGCTGTCGTGGGATATTTTATCTGTTGTGGCTGATGTCGGGCATACCCTAAAAACCATAAGATACTGGCAATGTGTGTACACGAACCAAGTGTTCTAGCTCCAGTTTTACATGTGCAGTAATATCCTAAGATAGTTTCATCAGCTTCTGCATCTGGAAAGTCCTCATTTTCTTGCCTGTTCAAGTCTTCTTCAATGTAAGCTATCCATAATTGGTATTTGGTAACATTTCTGAATCGGGAATATATTCTTACTCTAATGAGTCCACGTTCGTTTAACAGTTCGTCTATTTCCAATTGTTCAGCCTGTTCTCTTTGAAGTTTGTCTTGAATGTAAGCAGGTGCAAGGTTTAATTGATATATTCCCATTGTAAGATTCTTCAAATAATTTAAATCGAGTCTTGGAAAATAGGGAACATGATTTGCATTTAATTGAGCCCAACGTGCGTTTCTCGTATGAAGGTTGTCTATTTCAACTCTAGCTTGAATTACGTTAGGTGTGCGAGACTTTTCCAACATTCTTTCCGCAAATTCAATAGTTGCTCCATCCATAGTAATTGGCTCTCGATATTTATTGAGAATTGCGCCAGCAATTCGGTAAAAGTCTCCAATGTTGATGGTATGTTTCATGGAAACAACCCCTTCAAAGAATTTGAAAACGGATTTAATATGACCATTGCGCGCCTCTACTAGCCACCTTGTCTTTGTAATTATTCTAGAGTTATTTGCAGCTTGAGTATCAAGTTGACGTTGACCTGGCTGTAGCATGGCGGGCATTTTATGATGTATACCCAAGTTTTCAAGTAATGGTAAAACATCTCTGTAGCCCCGATCCACTATGAATATGTCTCCATTTTGAAACCATTCTCGGAGACCGGCAGCATCCATCTGAAATTCGTTTTCAAGCATTGATGCATCATTATTTCTAGAGTCTGAAAAATAAGGCCCATGGATATCTAGAACATACCCATCTGGAGCTACAACAAGGGCTGACTTATTAAATGACGTCCCTTATGCATTGAGTAGGATTGCCTTAGTGCTCTGAAGTTACTGGATTTCTGCATATTCCATCGATATATGCAATTGCAACAGGATTATTAGGGTTAGGATTATAGAGCCTATTTGCAAAATTCGTCACATGACTTTCTATGTATTGCTCTCTTGTAACTGCCCTTAATCCAATATTAAGAGGAACAAAACGTAACATCAGTGATTTTCGCACGATAGCAATCGTCCGACTAACAGCTTGCCTACTACTAAACCGAAAGATGACCTTTAAAAAATCATCTGACAAGTTTTGACGCATTTTACATAGAAATGTTAGAAGATCCTTTTTTTTGATATACCGAACTGTACCATTAGGTTGAGGCAAAGGATCACAATATGTGAACAGCTTTATAAACTGATCACGTGTTATTGGATTTATGGCTCTGAATTCATCTTCTGAAAAGCTTTCTTCATTGTTAAAATCAGGCTCATCAATTCTGGCTGATTGGCGTAAAATCTGCAAGAAGTTGCTGAGTTCTCTGCCGAATAAACGATAAGGCCTGTTTATGAATTCTAAACTGTCCAATAAAATATGTGGTATATGGGCATTAGTGTCTAAATGTTGAAAACAACAGCGAGTTGATTCGGGGACGTAGATATTTTTTATAATAAAAACGTTAACCCTGCATTCGACAGAAAGTCTTACTAAATCTTCTAATCGATTGCAAAATATCCAAGAACCATTCCTCTTCAACTTAACCACATTTAGTCTTAAACATTCTTCATTCTGTTCTTCTTCACGTATTTCAGCGTTAATACTTTGATTGCAATTTAAACATATACGAGTATTATCTTGTATCTCTTGATTAGGATAATTAAGATTACCACGACGGAAAATTGCGATCTGACATTTTTGTGCGTCAAGTTCTTCAGAAATATGCATCATTGCACGGGGTTGTAATTGAATATCACATACATAACAATGTATTCTATTTCGTCCTGCCATATTTAGTTTTAATTCAAGAAGTTTTGTGTGAATCGCCAACACTCGAGGTAAACACGACTACCTAGAGTCATAGGCAAGGGTTAAGTAAATGATTAGCTTTTTGGTTAATCGATCATGTGACCCATTCACAATCACGTGACCCTCGGTTACATGACCATGTCACATGATCACGACACATGATCGCGTCACGTGATCACGTCACATGTGAGAGGGTCATGTGATCAAGATTGGTCATGTGATATTCGGCAGAGAACTCATCAACTTCTTGCAAACTTTACGCCAATTAGCCAGAATTGATGAGCCTGATTTTAACAATGAAGAAAGCTTTTCAGAAGATGAATTCAGAGCCGTAAGTCCAATAACACGTGATCAGTTTAGAGAGCTGTTCACATATTGTGATCCTGTGCCTCAACCTAATGGTACAGTTCGGCATATCAAAAAAAAAAGGATATTCTATCATTTCTATGTAAAATGCGTCAAAACTTGTCAGATGATTTTTTAAGGGTCATCTTTCGGTTTATTAGTAGGCAAGCTGTTAGTCGGACGATTGCTATCGTGCGACAATTACTGATGTTACGTTTTGCTCCTTTTAATATTGGATTAAGGGCAGTTACAAGAGAGCAATACATAGAAAGTCATATGACGAATTTTGCAAATAGGCTCTATAATCCTAACCCTAATAATCCTGTTGCAATTGCATATATCGATGGAACGTATGTATATATGCAGAAATCCAGTAACTTCAGAGCACTAAGGCAATCCTACTCAACGCATAAGGGACGTCATTTAATCAAGCCAGTCCTTGTTGTAGCTCCAGATGGGTATATTCTAGATATCCATGTAGCCTTATTTTTCAGACTCTAGAAATAATGATGCATCAATGCTTGAAAACGAATTTCAGATGGATGCTGCCGGTCTTCGAGAATGGTTTCAAAATGGAGACATATTCATAGTGGATCGGGGCTACAGAGATGTTTTACCATTATTTGAAAACTTGGGTATACATCATAAAATGCCCGCCATGCTACAGCCAGGTCAACGTCAACTTGATACTCAAGCTGCAAATGACTCTAGAATAATTACAAAGACAAGGTGGCTAGTAGAGGCGCGCAATGGTCATATTAAATCCGTTTTCAAATTCTTTGAAGGGGTTGTTTCCATGAAACATGCCATCAACATTGGAGACTTTTACCGAATTGCTGGCGCAATTCTCAATAAATATCGAGAGCCAATTACTATGGGTGGAGCAACTATTGAATTTGCGGAAAGAATGTTGGAAAAGTCTCGCACACCTAACGTAATTCAAGCTAGAGTTGAAATAGACAACCTTCATACGAGAAACGCACGTTGGGCTCAATTAAATGCAAATCATGTTCCCTATTTTCCAAGACTCGATTTAAATTATTTGAAGAATCTTACAATGGGAATATATCAATTAAACCTTGCACCTGCTTACATTCAAGACAAACTTCAAAGAGAACAGGCTGAACAATTGGAAATAGACGAACTGTTAAACGAACGTGGACTCATTAGAGTAAGAATATATTCCCGATTCAGAAATG
>UCOH01007387.1:0-41351 GCA_900474275.1 Synergus japonicus
GAGTATACTAAAGGACAATCCAATCGGTCAATTCTTTCGAAAGTTATCGTACTAACAAACTAAAATCTACAGACAGACAGACACATTCGTAAAAACATGTTTTTCGGGTTCAGGGGGTCCCAAAACGTGGACATTTGATGAAAACTGGGGGGGTCAAATTTTACACAAATCTAATACATTTTCTTTGATGAGAATGTAAAAAATAGGTGCAAGCGCGACGTGTGTAGGAGAATGTGCCCGCGTAAGCGGGCAGATTTTTATTTATTTTATTGCATTGTTATTGTTTTAAACGCGTTTTTCTCAAAACAGCGTTTTTAAAACGGTACCAAGGATTTTATGAAAACTATTCGACTGATCCTTATGAAATTTAAACCACACATTCAACATATATTGAACGAGGTCAAAATATATTCAAAAATATTTTTAAAATGCAAAATGGGTCCTGATAATTCAAAAGTAAATTAATTTTCAGAGGGTAGCAAATTGCCAGCTTAAAGTTTACATATATTCAACCTTCAATCAATTAAACTTTTGCATTTCTCTGAGGTTGGTACAACTGAATTATCGCATGCTTTGTTTTTTTTTTTCTTCTATAATGTGGCTTGGCGTATTAGATAAAGCCGGTGAAACATCAGGAGACGACGCCGACAGGCGACTGCTAGTGAATTATTTATACGTTTATTTTTATTAATTTCTGTTTATTTCTAATGTTCATATAGACTACTGTGCATTGACTAATATAATTTTCATCATTCTTATTTTATTATTGTTGCTTCCGAACTAGAAATTATTGAATAATTGAAAATGAAGTTTGGAATTTTGATTTATTTTCTGTTAATATTAATATCTTTCTCACCTAATTATTCGTTTGAGAATGTAACTCGGACTTCATCCGGTGAGTGTACATTGTATAACCTCAATTTATCTATTATTGATACGAGTCAGAAATTATTATTATTATTTATTAAGTTAATAAAAAATAATACGAAAATTAAAGAAATTCGCAGACGTCAGTCAGAAGTTCGATTAAACGGGGGTCATATAAAATCGTTTTCAAAACCATTTTTAAAAAATTAAAATAAATAAATAACGAACGTTCAACTCTATTTTTTAATGTTTTTGGTAAATTTTTAAAAACTGAATTCAAGTTATAAACAATGTTTTCTACAAATATTTCAATTTGTAGGTACTTTTTATAAATTCATGTAACTTGTTCATTATTAAGAAATGCATAGTACGCATTTTATATATATGCGTATTCAGCGTATTACGCATATAATTGTGGAGTTGATAAAAACTGATCACGTATTTTAGTTAGTAAACAAAGTTAACATTTTTGCTTTTCCATTACGAGAGTTGCGTGACTTTTTCAGATTTTCGCGTTTCGGTCGGTGAAACCGGCCAAGCAGGTGGCAACCCTAAGCAAATTTTTATTAAAAAACAAAACTTTGTCACTTGATATCAAATCAATTTTTAAATTTTTAATGAGTTTAAATTGAAAACTTGAAAACTTTTACTTTTCCAATTTGAAACGGTATACAATTTTAAAAACTTTTATTTTAAAACTTTTTTAGTATTGAGGCCACGTAAGACTTACAGATCCCTACCTTACCGACATTTTTTTCTCTGCAACACTACGTCTACATTTATTGAGATATCAAATTGAAAATTTTGTACGTTTATCTGGTTCTAAAAATTGACATTTATAAAAAAAGACCTGACAAACATACATTAGCATATTTTATTTTATTTTAGAAATTTTCAATATGATATTTTACTAAATGTCTACATTTAGTAAGATTGCTCGGCTTTATTTAACAATATTTTTCATGATTAAAACGAAAACTACTCATCCTATTGAAAAATGGTTCAAGGAGAACTTGTAGATCTTTTTAAGGCCAATAATTATGTTTCTTATCATTTTCCCTGTATCTCGCGTAATTTGGCTCAAAATTTGAATTTTAGATTTTTTAAGGAAATTCAAAAAGTTATTATGCCTATCCTATAGCGTTTTCAAAAAGACACATTTTTCATCTTTAGACTTTTTTTCATATCGTGCGTTGTTTGACTTCTAATTCAAGTTTTATTTCATTTTTTTGGATTTTCAAATTATTATAAGTCTTTCAATTTTTTTTTTATCCAAAAAAGTTATTAAGAAAAATTGTTCGTCTTTTTGAGTACTACGAACATCCGTCATTAGAATTTTTAAATTTTAAAATTAAATTTTTAAATTTTACATTTTCTTTGATGAGAATGTAAAAAATAGGTGCAAGCGCGACGTGTGTAGGAGAATGTGTATTGAAGTACATTTTGATTGAAAATATTGAAAAATTTCTTTTAAAAACTTTTCTTTAAACCATATATTGTTAAACAAAGCTCGGCTTTGTTTAACAATATTTTTCATGATTAAAACGAAAACTACTCATCCTGTTGGAAAATTGTTCAAGGGGAACTTGTAAATCTTTTTAAGGCCAATAATTATGTTTCTTATCATTTTCTCTGTATCTCGCGTTATTTGGCTCAAAATTGGAATTTTCGATTTTTTAAGGAAATTCAAAAAGTTATTATGCCTATCCTATAGAGTGTTCGAAAAGAAACATTTTTCATCTTTAGACTTTTTTTCATCTTGTAAAATGGAAAGAAATGAAATTTGGTACTTTCAAATAATTAACTTGTGGTTCTATTTTCCATATAGAAACCGGATAGAACCGGGTAGGTTTTACACTTCCGTCTCGAAGACATCACCAGTGTCAAGACCCTTATAAAAATCGGATATAAAACGGATAAAAATTAATTTAGTACTTTCAAATAATCAATTTGTGGTTCCACTTGTCGATTAGAAACCGGATAGGACCGGGTATTTTGAACACTTCCGTCTCGAAGACAATGACCAACGTCAAGACCCTTATAGAAATCGGATAGAAAACGGATAAAAATTAACTTGGTTATTTGCAAATATTTAATTTTTGGTTAATTTCGTCGGATAAAAATCGGATAGAACCAGAAACAATATGTCCACTATATAATTTTTGATCATCTTTCATGGATAGGAACCAGATAAAACCGGATAGATTCCGAAAATATGTATCTGAGACCGGATAGAAGCCAGATATAACTGGATAAAAAGCCAATTTTTCCTGCCCGGTTTGTATCCGATCTATATCCGATTTCTGTTTGTTTTATTTCCGACATTTTTAGCAGGGATACCTCATTTATAGTTGTGTACAACTAATTAATTATGAAATTAATTCATTATTCATAATACATTATTTAATTGTTTATATTATATATTATTATAAAACTGTAAATGTAAAACCGTTTAAAAATTGTTTTTTATCAGAGAGATAGCAACAAACTTGCTGTATTAACTATTTTTTATATAGCTTAAGAAATTTGTTTTAAAGCATGATAACAAGTGGATGCCTTCGCGCACGTTTACCTAATTTTAATCTTATATTTTATGATATATTATTTTTTTCCTTTATTTGACAAAACTAAAAAAAGTACTACGTCTACTTTACGTTATAAAAAATAATTATTATTAGATTGTTTTCAAAATTAATTATGTTTACTGTAATATAAATGTTTAATCGTGGTTTTTATTTCTAAAAATTTCGGGTTTAGAGTTTAGACTCGTGGTAAAATTATGATTAGTGAAAGAAAATTTAATTACTTTCATAATATATGCAAAAAAAATTTCGATTTTTCAAAATCGAGTTATGTACTAGGAGATCACCCTTTAATTATGACAATTTTTTTTTCATTTTCCAGATGATCTACAACAGACAATATCTCTGAAAAATTATAATCCAACAGAATCTGAAACTCAAGCATTTACTAAACGAAGCTATGTTCCTATAAAGGAGACTGTCACATTTTCAATTACGGACATTCCTAAAATCGTTGCCTTCATGATAGTTCAAATTCACACTTTCGGTTATAACGTTTCGATTACTTATAATAGGGATTCAAAGACATCCTTGGAGGATATTAAATATGGTACAAACATTGGTCTATTTATTGACACAAGTGGAAAAACTTCCATTGAAATTTTTGTAAAGAATCACCACACGGAAATTGTTCACGCACTTTTTGCAGTTGTACCTTATACAAGTGAAGGTAAGCTTACAAACTTATTAAATATAAATTTCGATGCAACCATCTTCCCTGGAACATTCTCACCCCTCTCACCCCTCTCACCCCTCTCAAGCCTGATACATCTTTAACCTACTTCTCTCTGTTGGAAGTAAAAAGATAGAAAAGGATAAAGATTTTCTATCCCTCTCAAGTGTACACTTTGCATCCATCAAATACTATCTTATTCTATCTTTGTGTTTATCAATCGTTTTCACCAAGCTCTATCTTCTCTTCCTATCTCTTTCAATCCTTCCCAAAAAATTTGAATCTTTTCTATCCATTTTCTTTATCTTTTTCTATCTTTCAGTCTATCGCTTCTAAGAAAAATTTCAATATCATTTTGTCTAGCATTTGCAACCTTTTTCTATCCTTATTTTTAATCTTATTGGTTTTCATATTTGGAAAACGCATAATAGTATTTTAAATACAATATTTTCTACATAAATATTACTCAAACGAGCTCTATCCCTATCTATCTCTTGTCTACCTAACTCTATCCTTTTCAATCTCTTTTTTAAATCTATAACTTATATCATATTCCTTCCCCAGTGGGCACGAAATTTAAAGACGTTTCTAGAACATTCTAAAAACGTTTTTAGGACGTAAAGTTCAAAAGACGTTTTTAGAACGTCCAAAAAAACGTCCCAAGTCAGACTAACAAACTTCCTAAAAACGTCCAATGTTCCAAAAACGTCCTAAATACGTCTTTGGAACATTGTCTTTTTTTAGAACGTTATTTGGTCTGACTTAGGACATTTTTAGGACATACTAAAAAAATCTTGAGGCATTTGTGCCCACTGGGTCTTTAATAGTATTTAGTATTTTTATTTTTTTATTTTCTTGCACTAATTTGATAATCATAATTCAAATGTACATAGGTTTCATGATTTTAGATTTTAAATGAAATTCAAATTGCGAAAAGAGACTCTAAAGTCTTGAAATTATTAGGCAGATATAAATAGAAAAATATACATGGTATAAAAAGATTGGAATTATTATACAAGGATAGATATGGATAGAAGAATAAGGATTGAAAAGGATGGGATTTTGGTAGTATACTTCGAAAGAGATAAAAAAAAGTGATAAAGTGGTCCAACAAAGATAGTTATAGATAGAAAGACAAAGATTGAAATAGACAGACTTGATAGTATATTTCAAGAGAGATAGAGAAGAATTGAAATTATTATAGGTGAATAGATGTGAATATAAAGGTATGGATTGGAAAGGACAGGCTTCCTAGAAGATTGTAAAAAAAAAAAATAAAAAAATATTGAAATTAATATATTAAGGATAGACATGGATAGAAACGTGTTTATTGAAAGGAATAGACTTAGTAATACATTTCAACTGAGATGGGAAAGGATTGAAAAGACTATAAAAGAATCGATATGGATAGAAATGGTAAAGATTGAAATGGATAGATTTGATAGTATACTTCAAGAGAGTTAGAGGAGTGAAATTATTATATGTTGATAGAAGTGGATATGGAAGGATGGATTGAAAAGGATTGAGATGATTAGATTAAGCATAGACATGGATAGATAGGTAGTGATTGAAATGGATAAACTTGGTAATACACTTCAAGAGAGATAGAAGAATGAATTGGAATGATTATACAAGGATCTATCCTTGATGGATCGAATGGTAAAGAATGAAATGAATATACTTAGTAGTAAACTTAAAGAGAGATAGAAAAGAATTGAAACGGATAAACGTGTAAAAGAGATAAGTAAGGATTAGAAAATAAAAGAAATTATTATTATTATTTTATAAAATTATAGTGGTATAAAATACATGGTATAAAAAGATTGGAATGATTATACAAGGATAGATATGGATAGAAGAATAAGGATTGAAAAGGATTGGATTTTGGCAGTATACTTCGAGAGAGATAAAAAAGCATTAAAGTGACCCAGCAAAGATAGATAGATAGATAGATAGATAGATAGATAGATAGATAGATAGATAGATAGATAGATAGATAGATAAAGATTGAAATGGATAGACTTGATAGTATACTTTAAGAGAGATAGAGAAGGATTGCAATTATTATACGTGGATAGATGGGGATATAAAATTATGGATTGGAAAGGATAGGCTTCCTAGTAGATTGTAAAAAGGATAGAAAAGGATTGAGATGATTAAATTATGGATAGAAATGAATAAAAATATAGTGATTGAAAAGGATAGGCTTCGTAATATACTTCAGGGGGGATAGGAAATGATTGAACAGTCAATAAAAGGATAGAAAGGGATAGGAAATGTAAAGATTGAAATGGATAGACTTGGTAGTATATTTAAAGAGAGATAGACAAAGATTGAAATAATTATACAAGGATAGAAATGGATAGATTAGTAGTTTGAAAAAGAGATAAAAGATGCAATAGGTTGCGAAAGGGATAGAAATAGATTAGTGTTGATAGGCCGAGAATAAAGAAAGATTGGCGTGGATAGATGGAGGATAGGAGATTATTGGCGAAGATAGAAGGATGCAGAAAGATAGAAATATTGAGATTAAAAAGAAAAGAGATTATTGTAGATTGAAAAAGAGATAGAAATATTTTTCAATCCTGAAAATTGAAAAAGATTCAAATAGATAGAGTTTCTATCTTTTTACTTTCAACAGGGGTTGTTCTCTGTCCTACACTCTTATTCACTCTTTTGTGCCTTCAAAATCTCGAGTTCAAACAATATATTCAAATATTTTCAAACTTTAATTGTTTGTCTACAAGTATGTATATTTTCAGCACCGATTCCTGGAGGTTGTAACATGGAGTTTGATCTAGAGATTTCTCCATTTCAAAAGCTCGTCTTTACTGACGCTATTGTTAAAGTTGATGCAGAGCCATCTTCAAGTCCAGAAGACACGAAAAGAACTTGTAATAAAAGTTTAATCAAGCACGAGGCTTACCGTTTATACTTGCCTGTACAAGATTATAGCGCCGAGAGTTATTTCTCGGCAATTGAAAAAATGTTGACGCCTGAAGATATCATAAAAAATGCCCAAAATGTAAGCTGTATTATAAAAAAAAATTCTTTTCAAGAACTTTTATATCCAAATACAACAACCAGAATAGCTTTAATTGGTCGTTTATTGTAACTTTTATTGTTGAGCTAACATTAGCAGTATTTAAGGTCATGTAATACTTACCCGATCCCTACCTTACCGACATTTTTTTCTCTGCAACGCCACGTCTACATTGATTGAAATATCAAATTGAAAATTTCTAAAATTAATGAAAATATGCAAATATATGTTTATCTAATCTTAAATTTTTGTAAAAATATATAAAAAGTTAAAAAAAAATTTTTTTTTATAAATGTAAATATTTAGCACCAGATAAACGTAACTTAATGCTTTAGCTTCAATTTTAAAAATTTTCAATTTGATATCTCAATAAATGTAGAAGTATCGTTGCAGAGAAAAAAAGTGTTGGTAAAGTAGGGATCGAGTAAGTCTTACATGACCTTAAGGAAGTTAAATCTAAGTTATAAACTCTAAATTCGATTTCTTCATTTTGCTTGACAAATATTACAATTAAATATTTTTGCACTCACTTTCGAGATAAGAGTTTATCTATAGACCGAGAAAGTGTTTACTCTTGACACTTTTTACATAAGACGCGGAATACGAAATTTAATCTCAAAATTGTTTCATTTTACTCAGTGTACTGAAAGTAGATATTTTTTCGCTCTGTAAACATAATTGTTATTAACAAAATGAGTATAGATAGGCTCTACAAAGCAAAATTTTATCTCCCAGATTGAAAGCGGATGAAACCAGACAAACTGCGTAAAGATTCCGTCTAAATTCCAAATCTGTTCGAATTCATTTATTCAAAACCAATCTCAAAATTTATTCGAATGCAGGGCTGCCATTGAGAAGCTGATCTCGGTTAATGGAGCCGTAAAAAAGTGTGTTTTTGGGCATATTTTGAATTTTTTTTTTTCATTTCTTGGCTCAGCAGTCAATGACCTCAAGTAAAATGACGAAATCGAATCTTGACGTTAAAACTTGAATCGAAGATCTTTGAGCCGAACTTTTCTCAAAAGCTATAACAAAAACAAATAAATTAAATTACAGATTCCGGCCCCAGCCATGGGACCTTCATTGAGAAGAGTTTACAGTGCATATTCGGGCATTGGATCTACATATGCGATGGTGGCAACATATAAAAATAAATCCGCAGCATATGTTCCAAATTTCTCTTACGCTTGCAGTACTTTGGAGATAGATGGATGTTCAATGTTATGTAAGAAAGAAACCTGAAACAAACTCAAAGTCGATGGAATATGTCCTGCATTTTGGCTTCTGCGCACATATATAGTTTATAACTTTACACACGCAATCCTGCATGAATCAAAATCTATAATGTTACAAATAAGATAATCATATTTTTCTGCCCTTAAGGCCATGTAAGACTTATCCGATCTCTACCTTACTGACATTTTTTCTCTGCAATGCTACATCTGCAGTTACTGAGATATCAAATTAAAAATTTCTAAAATTGAAGCTAAGGCATTAAGGTACGTTTATCTGGTCTTAAATTTTTGTAAAAATAAAAAAATTTTTTTTTTAAATGTCAATACTTAGGAGCAAATAAACATACCTTAATGCTTTAGCTGCAATTTTAGAAATGTTTAATTTAATATCATAATAAATGTAGACGTAGTGTTGCAGAGAAAAAATGTCAGTAAAGTAGGGATCAGGTAAGTCTTACATGACCTTAAGTGGGCCCCGTAATCGTTGTAGTCCCGGCCCCATATATAGGTATAGCTAAAAATGTATTATTCGCCCTTGGCATGACGTCATCAGTTAGAAATCAGATAATTTATGAATTTAATTATATAAATAATTTACAGCTGATGCAGTTTCAAAGACGACGTGTGTATTTATCTTATTTCTGGGGGTATACCTGCTCTTTGTAGGACATCTCACACCTAATGTAGCTGATTTCATCATCTCTTGTTTAGGAGGTGGACTAATTGGATACATTTGTGCTACATCTGCAGGCACACACACTCCAGCAAGTAAGTATACATTTAAAAATATTTTTAGTTTTTACACTCTAAAAATAAAGTCTCTTTTATTTTTATAAATATTGTCAACTTTTTAAGGTCATATATTAGCATTTTTTCTCCGCAATAACATTATTTATTCTACATTTACTGAGATATCAAGTTGAAAATGTATTAAATTAAATTAAATATATATATATATATGTATTTTTTTCTAAATATAAACATTTAGGTTCAAATAAAAGTACCTTAATTTTTTTATTTTAATTCTAAAAACTTTCAAGGCAAAGATATCAATTCGTTACCTCCATAAATTTTAAAATGGAAATTTATAGAGAACCAAATTCTAATTTCAAAATTACGGGCGTTGAACCCAAATGTCAAACTCAAAATTCCATTCTCTACTCAAGAAAAATTATGGATAAATATTTTTGCATAAAATCAAGAATATAAATTTGATTTTTAATATTTCTTGAGTAAAATGAAGAAATCGAAGTTTTAGACATAAAACTTGGCTCCAACACCCTTAAATCTCCTCATATAGATCAACAATTATTAAGTTCTTTTCGTACTCTCACTTTACACTGTTTCATTTTACAGAAAAAGTATTAAAATTATACTTTTTTTTCCCTCAAAACACAAATTTCTATTTTGAAAATAAGTATATATATGTAACTACAGAGAAAAAAAGATCTACCTTAAAATTCCAAAATCCAATACCTTTAAGGAGGGCGTTGGACCCAAGTGGTAAACTCAAAATTCTTTCTCCATTTTACTCAACGAAAATTATATATAAATATTTTTTAGCTCTGTAGCGTTAATCTTTTTTCAAATATATGACTACGTACAGAGCGAAAAAATATTTAATTTCGATGCTTTTTGCATAAAACGAACGAATTTTCATTTTACTTTAAAACTATTTGAATTAAATATTTTTTCACTCTGTATGCATAATTTTAGTGAAATATTGATTAATTCTACAGAGGAAAAAAATTCCAAATTTAATATTTATTGAGTAAATTGAAAAAATTATTTAAATTATTCAATTAATGTCCATATTTTTTTTGCTGAAGGTACTATATGGATTGCTATTGGGACGGGTTTAGTAACTGCCTCTCTTTGGAAACTAGTGATATGTTGTTTATGTGACGAAGCTTCAAGACTTTTTCCAACTTTATTCTTGGCATTTTTCTGCTCTTGTATTTTCTACTATAAGTTGCCAGGTATGTATGCAAATTAGTAAAAAAAAGTAAATAAAATGTACCAATAAATGTCTATTTGGTTCTAAATATTTACAATTCGAATTCAATCTTTTTAAATCTCAATTTACAACTCTTTTCTAAATAAATGTTACTACTTTTTCAGATAGAACTTTACCCTTGGAGAATGGCTCCTTCTTCTGGGGACTTTTCTGCTCTCTAACGTTTCTGATATTTACATTAATCTATATTACATCATGTATATCTAGTATTATCTCCTGTGCAGTTCTTGGCTCTTATCTTATGATCGTAGCATTCGATTATTATCTGGTCTCAACTTTGAAGTACATTATTATAAATATCGTGAGAAGAACCACCGTTCCCAATTTTAATGTTGCCATCATCGCTCCTCCTTATGGAACTGCAGGTAAAAAATTTGGAAAAAGATAATTTCGAAAAATTTATACTGATGTTTTAATACTTTTATATATTTTAAATATTTTAAAACATTTTTACCATCCAAAGGACACCATCACTACTTTGATTTACATAATCTCATATAAATTAAATAATAGTAAACGTGTTAAATGAATTGAACAGAATATAAAAGACTTAAAATAAAAGATAAAAATGTTAAAGAAACCTTAAAAATTTAAGAGAACATGGTACATATGTATTGGAATCAATTTGAATCAATACTAGCTTCGAATTCAAGCAATTCAATTCAATACGAAATAACCTTGAATCATGATCATACTGAATCAATCCAATTCAATCGGAATTAATCACAAACATCTCGAAATTTCAATTCGAATCAGGTTTAGTCAATTCGTAACAACTTTTCATTCCGAATCAATCCCCACTAATTGGATTTAATCAATCCGAACTAATCGGAATTTGCAATCCGAATAAATTTTTCAAAAAGTTTGCTTGGATTAAAAATTTGAGTTGATTCGGAATTAAAAATTGTTTCAGATTGTCTAAGATTAATTCAGATTAATTTAATTCCAAGCAGGTTTTCACTCAGAAATTATCCCAATAAGAATTTCAAAAAGTTTCTTCTAATTGAAAACAATTGCTTAGGATTAATTCCGAATGAAAACTAGCTTTTGATCCAGTCAATTAGAGTCAATCTAAATCAATCACAATTATCTTAAATTCTCAATTCGTAACAATCCGAGAGAACTCGAAGTAAGTTTTCTTTTCCAATCAATCTCACAATCCGAATCAAATTGATTTTTCAATTCGAAGAACTTTTCAAAAAAGGATTACTATATTTTTATTGGATGTCGAATTAAAAAATTTTCTTCGAATTGAACCAAATTGGCGTGGATAGAGTTCGGATTGGTTCGGATTCAGTCAGATGGAATTCCTATTGCAAACTTTCGCAGTGTTTTCCAATAATTAAAATCAGTTTTGAGAGCATGTGATACTTTACCATAAGAGATAATTTATTAAACCAATTATACATTCATAATAATAAATATTTTTAGCTATTAAAAGTCAATAACCCTGTTGGCAGTAAAAAGATAGAAAGTCTATATATTTGAATCTTTTTCAATCTTCAGGATTGAAATAGAAAGGAAAAATGAATCCAACTTTCTCCATCCCTTTCCATGCCAATCTATTTCTATCTTTTTCTTAATCTATAATAATCTCTTTCCTTTTGAATCTCAATATTTCTATATTTCTATATCCTTCGTCTGTCTTCGCCAATAATTTCCTATCCTTCCTAAATCCACGCCAATCTTTCTTTATTCTCCACCAATTATTATTTATTATCCACACCAATCTTTTTATATCCCTTTCGCAATCTATTGGAGCGCCTATATTTCTTAATCCCTACTTTCCTGTCCATGTCTATCCTTCGTCTAATCATTTGAATACTTACTTATCTCTTTTGTATGCTTATCCTTTTCAATCTCTTCTAATCTATCCATATCTATACTTGTACAATCATTTGAATCATTTTCTATCTCTTTTGAAGTGTATTAGCAAATGAGGTTTTTTCTTTATTATACCTCAAGATAGATAAAGAAGTATTAAAGTGATCCAACAAAGATAAATATAGATGGAAAGATAAAGATTGAAATGGATAGACTTGATAGTATACTTTAAGAGAGATAGAGAAAGATTGCAATTATTATACGTGGATAGATGGGGATATAAAATTATGGATAGAAATAAATAAAAATATAGTGATTGAAAAGGATAGGCTTCGTAATATACTTCAAGGGGGATAGGAAATGATTGAATAGTCAATAAAAGGATAGAAAGGGATAGGAAATGTAAAGATTGAAATGGATAGACTTGGTAGTATACTTTAAGAGAGAGATAGAGAAGGATTGAAATTATTATACGTGGATAAATGTGAATATACAATAATGGATTGGAAAGGATAGGATAGGCTTCCTAGAAGATTATAAAAACAATAGAAAAGGATTAGACTAGAATAGATTAGATTAAGAATAGACATAGATAGGAAGGTAGTAATTGAAAAAGGATAGAGTTGGTAATACATTTAAAGAGAGATAGGAAAGGATTAAAATGACGTTATACAAGGATAGAGATATGAATTGAATGGTAAATATTGAAATCGATATACTTGGCAGTAAACTTAAAGAGAGATAGAAAAGGATTGAAATGATTTTACAAGGATAGGTATATCTAGTTAGATTAGTAGAAATTGAAAAGGATAAGCGTGTAAAAGAGGTAAGTATAAGAATTCAAATAACCAGACCAGAAATAGACATTAATAGGAAAGTAGGAATTGAGAAATATAGGCACTGCAATATATTGCAAAAGGGATATAAAAAGATTGGTGTGGATAGACGGAGAATAGAAAATAATTGGCAAAGATAGTTGAAGAATACATAAGGATAGAAATATTGAAATTGAAAAGGAAAGAGTTTCTTGTAGATTAAGAAAGAGATAGAAATAGATTGGCATGGACAGGGATGGGTACATTTGGATTAATTTTTCCTTTCTATTTCAATCCTGAAGATTGAAAAAAAATTGAAATAGATAGACTTTCTATCTTTTTACTTCCAACAGGGTGGTAAAGTATCATATGCCCTTAAACAAAATTACAGAACCATTTTATTTTTCTGACTTGGAAAAAAAAATATCGAATCGTCTGCTTTTTTCAGAGATGACACTCACCATTTTTTGGGTAATCTTGGCACTGACATCTGTTTTCATTCAAGTGAGATTTTTTCGTCGTGGGATGAATAGGTCAGAAGTGAGATCAATTAATGTGGCATTCAGAGACAATTATGGCAGTGTTACTTACCGCCCCTGGCGCGAAATTTACAGGGAAGAGCGATCAATTCGTAGATCGTTTTTCTAGGCCTGGTGAAAGAACGTCCTTTTCATTCATACAATAATGTCCTCAGGTTTCAGACTTTTTAAAAACGTCTTTAAGACTCCTTCATGACGATAAAAAAAATTGTGACAACGTTATATTGCATCGATAAAAATAGTTTCTTCGTTTAAGAGGAAAATTCATTTTATGGAATTTTCTCAAAAGTGAGTATTTTCCTCTACTTTTAAGAGGATTCCTCTTTATTTGAGAACAATACTTTCTATAGAAGAGAATAATCCTCCTCTAAAATTAAGAGGAAAGCTTTATATACCATATTGTAGGGGAAAACTTGCATTAGAATTACGGACGTTCTACACCATTTTGTAAAAAAAATTTGTGTAATTAAATATTTTTTTAATTATACTGGAAGAATTTTGTGCTTGAAAGGTGCAGAACGTCCTTAAGACGTTTTTAAGACGTCCTTAAAACGTTCCTCATATAAAATTTACCTTTTATAATGATTGGTTAAATTTATTTAAAACGCTTCACTTATTGTAGTTTTATGATGATTTCTTTAAAACGTTCAGGTTATTTTCGCCATTGTTTAAATTTATCATAAATATTAAGATAACAGTTAAAGTTAGGGTGCTGCAATATTTTATAGTTTCCTCTGTCTTCACGATAGCTACACAAAGATCTGATACATAGATACATTTATACGTTTTTATAAGTTTATAAATTTATGCATTTATACGTTCGTTTTTTAATTGGGCTGATAATTCATATATTACTACCATAGGTAGTCTTTCATCGAGAACATATCAATTCGACCTCTCTATAATCTTGTTTGCCAAATGATGTAACATCAGGTCGAGTTTCATGTGCAATTGATATAGGAGACAAACAAGCTCCTATCTGCCATTCCCTCATACATTATATATTTCAACCCTGTCCATATAAATAGCAGTAAATTTGAATGGAACCACAGTAAACGTTTAATAATTGCCACGATGTTGATGAAAGTTCTAACATTCTTTGCGGCCTTAATGGCTCTGGCTTCTGGACTCTGTATACTGCAGAAGACACCTATGATGACTAATGAAGAACTCATGGTCCTCTGCTCGAGGACAAAGGACCTCAAATCCGAATTGATGAAGATACCAACCGACAAGACTATTATCAAGATGATGATAGTAGAAAGCCACATTCCAAAAATCGAAACTGGAACTTTCGAGAGATTCGGAACGAAACTGAAGAAGCTGGAAATTGTGCACTGCAGGGTGGAGGAAATTGAAGACCACGCTTTCAGAGGCCTCACTGAGCTGAAGAGTTTGACCATCAAGAATAATAAATTGAAGACTGTCAAAGTCTCTTGGGTAGAAGATTTGATTTCTCTGACCGAGTTTAATCTACATGGTAACATGATCAAGATGATAGAACGTGGAGTCGCGGATAAGCTTCCGAAAGTCATGGACCTTAACTTGGAGAACAACGATATGCCGTGTTTCAATGTGGAGAGGTTGTCCACTCTCAAGGATCTCAAGAAGTTGAAGGTTGCCTTTAACCCTCTGAGCTGGAAATGCATAGTTGAATTGGCTGACTGGAGAATAAGTCATCCAGATATTGAGAAAGAGGTGGTTTTAGAGGAGTTTAATATACAGAAATTGATTGAAGTCGTTAAAGAGTGCCTGAAAACGACATCTGATGATATGGCCACGGACACTTGTGTGGAAACGAAAATGAATCTCGTCATTACTAAATAAGATCAGTTGTTAATATGAATGAAGTTCTGATCTTTTGAAACGACTTTTTGTATTGATTGAATTTTACATTATAAACAGTGTTCAAATATTAATTAATTTACATTTAAAATAATTCTGCGTATGAAAGAAACTTTTTTAATGTCTCTCTTTATAGGTATATTCGTTATTAGGTATAGGTACCTAAGAGTTCTCTAATTATACCTAAGTTTTATGAGTTTATTTTGTGTTTTTTAAAACTTGTATCTTGTTTTGAGTGCTTTGTAGATTTATAGAACATAATATTTTGTGATTGTGTGCGATTTTGTACCTATTTTTCGTAAATGTGAACAATAAAAATTGTGTCACAAATAAACTATTAATAATAATCAGAGAGAATGTATTAGATTTGTGTAAAATTTGATCCTCCCAGTTTTTATCAAATGTCCACGTTTTGGGACCCCCTAAACCCGAAAAACATGTTATAACGAATGTGTCTGTCTGTCTGTAGATTTTAGTTTGTTAGCACGATAACTTTCAAAAGAATTGACCGACTGGATTGTCCTTTGGTATACTCTTTTAGTGTCCTAAAATAAAGGTCAAGTTCGTTGATCAGCCATTTTGGATAAAAATTGAAAAAAGTTGGAGCATTTTGAAAATTTTTGAAACCACATTTTTTTTTAATTTAAAAATTCTAATGACGGATGTTCGTAGTACTCAAAAAGACGAACAATTTTACTTAATGACTTTTTTGGATAAAAAAAAATTGAAAGACTTATAATAATTTGAAAATCCAAAAAAATGAAATAAAACTTGAATTAGAGGCCAAACAACGCACGATATAGGATAGGTATAATATATACAGAGAAAATGATAAGAAACATAATTATTGGCCTTAAAAAGATGTACAAGTTCCCCTTGAACCATTTTTCAACAGGACGAGTAGTTTTCGTTTTAATCATGAAAAATATTGTTAAACGAAGCATTTTTGATGACCCTACTGACCAAGTATATTATCTTAATGCTAAACAGCATCTGCTGACCATTTTAAGTCCCGCCTTAAATTGATGACCCCGATCAATTATCAACAATGTAACTGAATTAATAAAATTAATAAATTTATCGACTCTGAAGAATCTATATTGCACCTCAATGGCGTAAATATAATAGGTTCAATTTGGAATAGTCTCACAATATTTTAAATATTTTTATGCTTATGAAAAAAATCAATAAACGAAGAGTTTTCAAACACTAGAAACGAAAAGCTAAATGTTAACACTCACTTGTCACTTTGGGTGTTTGACACCGCGGCTCTCTTTTCTTAATTTTTTTTCGTACTTAAGTGTGTTGGAACCAAGTACCAATAATTTCATATTATTATAAAAAGGGTAGTTTTTACCCCACTGCTGGGGTTATTTTTAGATTTATTGAATTTTTGACATCGGATTTGGATTCTACATCGAAAAATACATAGGAAACATACATCTGCACTCATCTGTCGAAAATAATTTCATATTATTACAAAAGGGGTAGTTTTTACCCCACTTAGGGGTTGTTTTTAGGTTTATTCTATTTTGGATATAGGATTCGAATTCAGCGTCGAAAAATACATCGGAAACGTATATTTTCACTTGCAAACCAAAGAAAATTGAATTCCGTGACTGAAGTTATTATTAATTATTGTGCGACAGTTCTTCCCAGATGTTTTGAAAAATTTCTTACGTAACTCTTCTGTAACATTTCATAGTGATATGTACATTATGCATTTTCAGGAAAACAAGATAGAAAGGTCGAATCGATATGTTCGGGTGGAAGGCTATCTGAAAATATATCTGTTCTATGACTTCAGTATTTTCTAGACCTTCGACAACATCTTAGGTCAGCAAATTTGTATGGTATTTACATAACAAGAATTGTTTGCGAAGTAGTATACAGATATCGATGATCTTTTATGCTCGTTGTTATAGGGAAAAAATTAGTTTTTTAAAATTTCAGACAATATTGTAATCACGGATGCGAGAGATTTTTATTACTTAAAAATCTCCTTCTTATACAAGAAAATTTGAAAATATAAGGAACACCCTAGCGAGAGCTTCAAATTGAAATTCATTCCGAATCAATCCGAATCATTCAGAACTTTGTATCTGAACCAAACAGTTTCTTTTCGATCTAATCAGAGAAGGAAGTTTTCAGTCCGAATTAATCGGAAACCCATACAAAAGCAATCCGAACCTTCAATCCTAATGAATCCGAATGAATCCGATTAATTCGGTCAATCAGGACTTAACAAAAAAAAAATCCGAATTAATCCAATCTATCCTAATCAATCAGAATGATTCCGAAAAATTCGGATTCATTTGGATTGATCGGATTTATTTGGATTGAAGATTCGGATTAAAATGAAAATATTCAATTTTGAAGTTAGATTTTGAACTCTTCGTTTCATGCAAACAGTATCGAAATTAAATATTTTTTTGCTCTGTATACAGTCATATAAATTGAAAAAAATTAGCACTACAGAACGAAAAAATATTTATCTTTAATTTTTGTTCAGTGAAATGGAGAATGAAATTTTGAGCTTAACCCTTAAGTCCAGCGCTCTTAAAATTACTTTAAAATATTAAAATTTCCTAAAATTTTTATAAGCTTTTCAAAATCCTGTAAAATTCCCATAAGGAACATTAAAATTTTTTGAATTCCCTAAACTTTCTTAAAAATCTCCTAAAATTTCAAGCAGTCCTTTAAAATTCCACTGAATCTTTTAAATATTATACAAATCTCTTATAATCCCTTTAAATTATTGAAAATCTCTTGAGATCACTATAAACTAAAAGAATCTCAAAAAGTGCCTGGAAATTCATTATAATTTTTTGAAATCGTTGGAAAGTTTTTAAAATCTGTTAAATAAACTATGAAATTTATATTTTCAATACGACAAAAATAACACAGTTAGCATAAAATCGGTTTCACAAAACCATTTTCACATAATCTCTTACTAAACTAAATATGTTTATATAATATTTTATAAAAATATTTTTATATCTATAAAGCTATATTTTATCAATAAATTTCTCCTTAAATTATTGGAAACTTATTGGAACCCTTAAAATTCGTTGAAATCTTTTGAAAATTCCTTGGAAAACATTTTTAAATTCCTTTAAATTTCACTAAAATATTTTAAATTCTATAAAATGTCATAAATTTTTTGAAATCTATTAAAATTCCATGTAATCCTTTAAAAATCAAAAATAATTGTTGAAATTTTTTTTAATTCCACGAGGAATGGTTAAATTCCTTAAAATCATTTTAAAAATATCCATATTTCTTTAAAATTTCACAATCTTCTGAAAAGTCTTTACAATTCCTTCAGCAACTTTAAAATCTCTTAAAATACGTAAAGATCTCTTAAAATTTTTGAGAACCTCTTGAAATTCCATAAAATGCTACAAAATTTTTTATAATTCTTAAAGCTTTTTAATATCTAGTAGAATTCCCACAAGGAACTTTAAAATTCTTTGAATTCCCTCAACTTTCTTAAAAATCTCTGGAAATTCTTTACAATTCTTCGAAATCCTTGGAGAGTTTCTAAAATCTGTTAAATAAACTATAAATCAATTTTTAACTAGAATTATGCATATAGAATGAGAAAATATCTAATTCAAATATTTTTAAGTAAAATGGAGAACAGAATTTTGAAGAAAACACTTGGGTTTAAACACGTACATGATTTAAAAATATCATATATATTGCGTAATGCTACTACAATAAAATTTTGCTATTGATGTGTAACTGTTATGTAATCGTGAATCATCTATTATACGCAACAATTATGTAACAGTTCTGTAAAATTCCTGTAACAGTTAATAGCTAAATATTCAACTCTGTGCTATTTTTTTTTAAAGTCTATGTGAATCTAGACAATGAATAATAAATTCATTAATTTTTCCATTGACCTATTATTATCTGTTTGAAAGTACTTCACAAATAATTCAAAGACCGCTGGTGAAAAAAGTAGTTACTAGAGCCAATTACTACAATTACAGTCACATTTATTTGTGCTACATAGAAAATTTCGATAAAATGTAAAAACATATTATACATTGACAGAAAATTCGCAGAATTATAATGATTTCTTGATCCTTCATAGTTTTAGCAGACAATTTGAATTTACTGAAAACAATTTTTATTACAATAACAAGATATTCAATAAATTGAACATTAATATTAATTAACAGTTTAAAATATATTAAAATTCCATGGAATGCTGAACATTTATCCTGAAGTTTAAATTATTTTTACAAGTATTATGGCCACATAGTCGTATCAACTTTTCCTTCTTCCAACATCTTATCCATATGATCAGCAACGCATTTATCGATTTCCACATCATCAACTTTTTTACCATCCTTAGTCATTTCGTCCATGCAGGTTTTTGTAAAAACAATAATGCTATTGTCAAGATGTTCAACCTTCTTTCCATCTATCATTAATCCTTTCTCCTTCATCCACATCATCATTTCTCGGAAACACCTCATATGTCCAGGGTTCATATGCCAAATGAAACTCTCCAGTTTGGTGAGCTTGTTCAAAGCATCAACAGACAAACAGTCTTCGATTTCGTTTAGTGAAATGTCTAATCTCTCCAAATTTTTCAAGAGTGGAGCAATTTCCTCATCAATGGTACGAATCATGTTGTCTCTTACTTTCAGCGTCTTCAAGTTCATCATGTCTCGGAACCAAGCAGTTTTCATGGTTGTCATTTTATTGCCGGAAAGATCGAGGACTCTCAATTCTTTTAATCCCATCAGAGCGTTGTCTTCCATGTCCTCCATGTTGGAGTTGACGATCATCAAGACTTCCAAGGTATTCGCAACTGGAGTGAAGGTACCGTCCTTGAGTTTTGGGATATCTGAGAAGATGACGCCAACTGCTTTAATATCTTTCGGGGCTCTTGCTATGTCAGCAGCTAAGTCTTTGGTGTGCATGCACATCCAAATTGGCATGTTGTTCATTCTTTTAATAACATTTCTGATGCAAACAGAACTCGAGAGCACCACGGAGGTAAGCACGAGGAAAGAGAGGAGTTGCAGCTTCATCTTGGCGGAAGTGTTTAGACTGGTCTGCTGAGACTTGATGAGATTGTTTTATAGTGCACTGATATCAGTCGAGATTCTGAACTCTGTAATAACACAATGGCGTAATATAGAGCATTCAATACTTTCCGGATGGAAAAAAATTTCTGTAAGAGCGTGCGTACTACATTTCTACAATTATAACTATTTGCAAAAACTTATATATTGTATGAATTTTCGCTTGTATTCTTTCATTCAAAAATATTTCAAAGCTTTTCATGGGATTGCAAAAGATCTTAAGGGCGTTGGATTCAAGTGTTAAGCTCAAAATTCTATTCATCATTTTACTCAACGATAATTATAGATAAATATTTTTTTGCTCTGCAGAGCTAATCTTTTTTCAATTTATATGACTGCATACAGAGCGAAAAAATATTTATGCTAACTGATGTGTTATTTTTGTCGTATTGCAAATATAAATTTTATAGTTTATTTAACAGATTTTAGAAACTTTCAAAGGATTTCGAAGAATTATAAAGAATTTTCATCAGGGATTCTTTGAGATTCTTTGAGTTTCTACTTATTTCAAGAGATTTGTATAATATATATTTAAAAGATTTAGTGGAATTTTAAAGGGCTTATTGTAATTTTAAGGGACTTTTAAGAAAGTTTAAGGAATTCAAAGAATTTTAAAGTTCCTTGTGGGAATTTTACAGGATTTTAAGAAGCTTGTAGAATTTAAAGTAATTTTAAGGGACTATAAATATTTCTCGTGAAATTTTAAAGAATTTTTAAAGGCTTGTATACATTTTAGGAAATTTTGATTTTTTAAGTGATTTGATCTTAGAAAATTTTTATGATTTATTAAGGGCCGATTCCACCAACTGTGATTAAATTTTAATCCTTGATTAACTTCAGTTAATCAATATTTTGCGTACGCAAATTAAGGATTTAATCAAGGATTGAAATTTAATCACAGTTGGTGGAATCGGCCCTAAAGATATTGTAGAATTTTGTTATTTCAAGAGGTTTTCAAGAATTTTAAGAGATCTTTACGTATTTTAAGAGACTTTAAAGTTTTTCGTGGAATTGTAAAAACTTTTAAGAAGATTGTGAAATTTGTAAATAATATTGACATTTTTAAAGTGATTTTAAGGAATTTAAACATTTTCGTGAAATTAAAAAAAAATTTCAAAAATTATTTTTGATTTTAACAGGATTTTGTGAGGTTTTTGCTTCCAAGAATTTTTATTTTGAGATTTTAATACATTTTAGGGAATTTAAAAGTTCCTTATTGAACTTTAAAAGATTTCATGGAATTTTAATAGATTTTAAAGAATTTATGACAGTTTATAGAATTTTACATGTGTTATTTTTGTCGTGTTGCAAATATACATTTTATAGTTTATTTAACAGATTTTAGAAATTTTCCAAGGATTTCGAAGAATTATAAAAAATTTCCATCAGGCATTCTTTGAGATTCTTTGAGATTCTAGTTATTTCAAGAGATTTTCAATAATTTAAAAAAAAATTATAAGAGGTTTCTAGGAATTAAAGGGATTACAAGAGATTCGCATAATATTTAAAAGATTTAGTGGAATTTTAAAGGAATTATTTTAATTTTAAGAGATTTTTCAGAAAATTTAGAGAATTCAAAAAGAATTTTAAAGTTCCTTGTGGAAATTTTACAGGATTTTAAAAAGCTAGTAAAAATTAAAAGAAGGTTCGAGAAAAAAATAGACGGTAAAAGATGTTTCTCAAAATTTCAATAAACCAAAATCAAAATTTCTTAGAAATTCAAGTGTTAAAGCTCAAAATTCCATTCTCCATTTTAATCAACGACAATTATAGATAAATATTTTTTGCTCTGTAGCGCTAATTGTTTCTCAAATATAAGACTGCATACAGAGCGAAAAAATATTTAATATCGATACTTTTTGCGTAAAATGGAAAATTCAAAATCTTCAAAATTGAATATATTCATTTCACATAAAAAATATTTGAATTAGATATAATTAGATTCACGGGATATCAAAAGGAAGTTGTAAAGGAAAATAATGGTAAGAAGAAATGGTAAAGAGAAATGAAAAAGGGAAATAGTAAAAGAAGTCATGATATATGCATCAAACCGAAACTAAAGGAGATGGGTTTTTTTCATCAAAATCAATGTACCACGGAGTTTCTCAGAAACTTTCACTCATAAAAAAATCCTTGAAACAAAGAATATGTGTTTCAATGAGATCTACAACTTTTATTTGAAAGATTTTTTTTAAATTTTGCATATTGACTGAGATAATCGTAAAAAATCATTATTTTTATAGTTTTTTCATGGTTTCACCATGAAAATCTACTATTCTTCAATTTTCACTATCATATTCATAATTAGTTATTCTTATTTATTTATTTATTTATTTTAAATTGTCGATCGTGAAGGTTTTCAATTTTTTCAACTCTAAAGTGTCATTTCAAAATATGAAAAAAAAATCGTTCGAGACGATAAAATGATAAAAAAATATGATATAAAGATATAATAATCACATAACAATATACATATCAATACAGTTCATCAGTCAAGGATGGGACTCAAACACTTGACAGAGGCTGATTTAGCATTAATTTGATGATAGATATTTTAATCAAGAAGTCTCAAACAAGAACGTTAGATTGAAAAGTATTAAAAATATTTAAGATTTTTGTATTCAATTATGTTTGCAACATCATTCAAATTAATTGTAGAGGGTTTGAGAAATATTTTAACGGCATGTGATAATAAAATTACCATAAGAGCAAATTTATTTTCGTCAACTCTACGCTGGCAATAATAAATATTTTTTGCTAAAATTAGATCATTTCTTGCCATTTCGTACAGGCTGAGGTAAATGGTCTTGTTTTAAGGGTGTAGAACCAAGTACTAATTTAAAAATTCGATTTCCTCATTTTACTCAACAAATATTAAATTTTAATTTTTTTTCCTCTTCAGAATTAATCAATTTTTAACTAAAATTATGTGCCCAAAGCGAGAAATTATCTATTTGAAATATTTTTAAAATAAAATAAAAATATTCAAATTTGAAGTTAGATTTTCAAGTTTTCGTTTTATACAAAAAGTATCCAAATTAAATAATTTTTTATGCACTCTTATATTTGAAAAAAGATTAGCACTACAGAGCGAAAAAATATTTATCTCTACAATTTTCGTTGAGTAAAATGGAGAATAGAATTTTGAGCTTTAACACTTGGTTCCAACGGCCTTAATGAAAAATATTTATTTCTGTGAGTGAAGTTAGTGAAAATAAATATTTTTTAAAAATATATTCACATATCGATAAAGCTATATACATTTTTTCCATAAATTTTGAAAAACATCTTTTACCGTCTAATTTTTTCTCGAACCCGTCATTTTTCTTTAACCAAGAGGATTTGTCGCTTCAAAATCTTTTGAAATTATTGGAAACTTAAAACACTTAAAAATAGGTCCAAAGGGTTTGCGTGGTGAGGGAAGAACCCTTTTGGTGGGAGATGCGTGGAAAACGCTTTCACGGTTTCCGCGCTTCTCCGAGTCCTCTTCACGTGGTATTCGCCACGCTGTCTGAGTATTTTGTGGCGAAGATTATTTCTACTTTTCCCTAAATTAATTCTATTTTAACTTAACTCTAATTTTTATTTAAATTTAATTCCGAGATAGCAATGTCGTTGGGGATTTTTGCGCCTGGGCGTATATCAAAATCAATGTTAAAAAATCAAAATTTTTTTAAATTCTTACCAGCTTTTTAAAATCCTTTAAACTTCCACAAGGAACTTTAAAATTCCACTAAATTTTTTTAATATTATACAAATCTCTTACAATTCTTTTAAATTCATAGAAACCTGTCAAAATCTTTAAATATTATTGAAAATCTCTGGAAATCATTAGAAATCTCAAAAATTTGAAAGAATGCCTGGAAATTATTTACAATGTCTCGAAATCCTTGGAAAGTTACTGAAATCTGTTAAATAAATTATAAAAATATTTGCAATATGACAAAAATAACACAGTTAGCATAAATGTCCATTTCTATTTTCCCTGACTTCCCTGACATGTGGCCACCCTGAGAAAAGATTGATATTTATAAAGAATTTTGGAAATAAGGGTTGGACAAGTTCTTTGAAAATGAAGGTGGTAAAAGGAATTTGGAAAAGGTGTTTGATAAGGTGAATTCGAAAAAGACGTTGGAGAATAGGTTTATAAAAGAGAATTCCAAAATGAGTGTGGAAAAGTTTAAAAATGAAGTTTGGAAAGGTTGTTCAGAAATAAGAATTGTGAGACGAATAATTTGGGAAAGGAGTCTAAAAAAGATGTTCAGAAAAGTGAGTGTAAAAGCATGTTTAGAAAAGGGGGTTGAAAAATTAGATTTAAAAAAAAGAAGCATTATCTCCCTTTTCTCAAGAGCTTGACGGAATTTAGAACTTTTGAGCATTAGACAACTCGACGGCCCATAGCAATAAGGTTCTATCTCAGCGATCAAAGCAACAAGATTTTATCTTTTCCAAAATTCAAACTAGGTACTATCTCGTCGGCCAATTCAAAAAGGTTCTATCTCGGCGGCCAATGCAAGAAGGTTCTATCGCAGCGAGGTCAGATCGTAGTAATTTTCATTTTTTTTTTTGTCATTCGAATTTTTTTTCGGATGTTAAAATATAATTATACTTTGCATAAAATTCCTCGAAATACTCGTATAATTATCAGATTTAAAAACTAAAAATTCCAAATTATGTTTAAATATTCCTTTTTGCATCGACCGCCGAGATAGAACCTTCTTGCAGTGGCCGCCGAGATAGTATCTTTTTGAATTTTGGAAAAGATAGAACCTTGTTGCTTTGATCGCTGAGGTAGAACCTTATTGCAATGGGCCGTCGAAATTTGCATTTGTCGTTAAAGAATCTATCGAAAACACTATGTTGCTATGCAGTCACATAACCCGCATCCTTACCAGTGTTATCGATCGATAGAATGTAATTTACACAAAGAACATTTTTCCGAAAATAAGTCATCGCATATTTTCCTAGATAGTCTTCCACCCAGAACATATCGATTCGACCTCTCTATCTTGTTTTCCTGAAGAAGAAAAACCAGGTCGAGTGATGTCAAGCGCAAGTTGATATAGAAGATTAAAAAGCTTCTATCTGCCACTCCTTTATACATTGAACATCTTGTCGCCTTTCATATAAATTGCAGTGAATTTCTAGCCGAACACAGTAAACTTTATCAATCGCCATGATGTTGATCAAATTCCTGACGCTCTTTTCGGGCTTCCTCGCTCTGGCTTCCGGAGCTTGCATACTTAAGAGAACACCTCCAATGACTGATGATGAAGTTGTGGTCCTCTGTGTCATGGTTAAGGACCTCAAGTCCGACATGATGAAAATACCAACCGACAAGACTATTACCAGAATGATTATACTAGATAGCGTAATTCCAAGAATTGAAACTGGAACTTTCGAGAGATTTGGAACGAAATTGAAGAAGCTGGAAATTTTGAGATGCAGGGTGGAGGAAATTGAAGACCACGCTTTCAAGGGTCTCTCTGACCTGAAGACTTTGGTTTTGGAAGGGAATAAGTTGAGGACTGTTAAGGTCGCTTGGGTGGAGGATTTGACTTCTCTGATGGAACTTCATCTCGATGATAATTCGATCGAGAATTGTGAAGAAGGAGTGCTAGACAAACTTCAAAAACTAACACATGTTGATATCAGGAACAATAGAATAACGTGTTTGCATTTGGACAAGGTGAACACATTGAAGGATCTCGACACTATGATGATTGGTATGAATCCTTTGACTTGGCAATGTATGATTGACTTTTACGACTGGAGAAAGAATCATCCACATATTAAGGTAGATACTGTGGAATTTGAACTGGATAAAGTGATTGAGATGACGAGAGAATGCTTGAAAAGTGCATCTGGAGAAGAGGCGATAGGCGCTTGTGTGGAAATGAAGACAAACGTATAATGGTTACGAAAGAAGGGAAATTTCATTGTAATTACTATTATTTTATGTTTTGATCTGTTCTTATGAAATTCGAAAATCTTTGCTATGTCTTGAAACTACTATGAAGTATGAATTAGACAATATAAAAAATTGTGATACTTATATCTATTTCTGTTATGTTATCAATAAAAATGATGTAACATAAAAATTGTAAGATTTAATCCTCAGCCTTATACAGTAATGGGTAGCGTAAAATATCATTTATTTAAAATTATATACCTAGGGTTCAAAAATTTCCAAAAAGACGTTTTTTGGATATTTACTTTAAAATTATCGGTCGTATTAAAAAACTTTTCACGAAAAAAATTATCGGAGATAAAAAAAATGCGTATTTTTATTCAATGACCTTTTAGACCTAGTAAAGCGTTAATTCTAAAAAAACACAAAAAAAACACAATAAATAACTATGTGAAAAGAGGAAAGAAAATAAAAATAAAAAAAAAATTAAGCAACCACTATGTCGCTATGCAATATTGCAATCGTACGACTTATTCTTTTATTGTTAGTATTATCCATCAATAGAATGGAACTTACATAATGAACATTTTTTTGAATATCAGTCATTACATATTTTACGAGATAACCTTTCACCCTCAATATATATTTCGATCCGACCTCTCTATCTTGTTTTATTGAAGAATTAAAATCAAATCGAATGTCAAGTGTAAATTGATATAGCAGATTAAAAAGATTATTTCCATCTGCCACTTCTTTATATAAAGAACATCTTATCTTCTTCCTTATAAATAGCAGTGGATTTCAAACCATTCAAAGTAAGCTTTATTATCAATTGCTAGAATGATGATCAACACTTGGAATTGGAAATGGTGAAAATACCAGGCGAAAAAATTATCACTAAACTGAAGATAGTAAAAAGCACGCAGTATTGTAGCAATATTGCTGCTATACAATTCTCCTTAAGGCTATGTAAGACTTACCCAATCCCTACCTTACCGACATTTGTTTCTCTGCAATGCTACGTCGACATTTATTGCGATACCAAATTAAGAATTTCTAAAATTTAAGAAAGATATAGAAATTTGGAGATATAACTGTTGTATCTCTTCCAAGTACCCATTTTGCATCCCCAAATGCTACCCCTTCTTATCCAGCATTGTATCCCCGTATCCGGTGATATCTATCAGTTTATCCCTCCCAATGGGCAAAAAATTTAAAGAAGTTTTTAGAACGTCCTGAAATGTCCTAAAAACGTTTTTTGGTCTATCATAGGCCGTGTTTAGGACGTTTTTAGGACGTTCTAAAAACTTCTTTAACTTTTCGACTTTCGATGCCTTTATAGCGGGTTGAAAGTAAAAAAAACAAAAAAACTGAAGAGAAGGCATCAAAAGTCAAATTTTCAAGTGATGTTATGAAAAATAGTATACGTGATATGGAGAGAGGTGACAATTTCACTCCTGTGATATGCTAATTTTACACTCGTGAAATTGTCGCCTTTCGCCCCTTGTCACGTAATATCCTATCCTTCAGTCTATCTATTTCTAGTAATATATATCTCTTCCTATCCCCCAGTCTATCTCTACTTTTAGTAATGACTATCTCTTTCTATGCCTCAGTCTATTCATTCGCAAAAAATGTTATTCCTTTCTATCCCTAAGGCCATCTCTCCCTTATTAACTTATTAATATTCATATTTTAAACATACATAATAATTTTATGCCTACAATATTTTGTATATATATATATATTATTTTAATCATACCTCTAATGTTTATAACGAGGAAAAATCCGCATCTAAGAATAGGGACGTGAACCCGCGCATCGAGTTTGCTGTCCAACGCTTAGTCCACTGAGCTAGTGACGGATTTAAGAATTATGCGGTATAAATCAATATCACTCATCCACTTTTATCTCTTTGAATCCACTCTTTTCTATCCCTTTTTATCTCTTGTCTATCTCCGCCTATCTCTTTCTATCTCGATTTCAATTATACACATCAACGCCTATTTCTTTTAATCGCCACTTCTCTATCTTTTTCTATAGTTTGTCGATCTAATCTATTTTAATGTCAGCTACTTCTAAAAACAGCCTCGGACAGAAATCAGAGGATTGAAACACATAGCAGTAATTAAATTTCGATTGATAAGGAAATAGAAAGAGATAGATCAGGATCGAGGAGAGATTGAAAGGGACAGAAAAGTTGACAGAAAAGAATGTCTTTCTGTCTTCTTTTAATTGAAAAGAAGACAGAAAGGGATAGACTAGAATATACGAAGAATGAGAAGGAATATAGATGTGGCGATTGATAGTGATAGCCGTGGATGTGGAATTAAATGGAGATAGAAAAGAATAGATAGATATATGCAGGATAGAATGAGATAGAGAAGTAGGAATTGAAAGAAATAGGTGTTAGTGTGGATTTACCAAGAGATAAACGGAAACGTGGATTAAAATGGAAATAGAAAGGGATAGAGAACTGAAGATTAAAAGATATAAAAGCGAATTAAGATTGACAAGAAGATAGAAAGGGATAGACAAGTATATGCAGAGACAGAAAGAGATAAAGAAGTAGGGATTAAAGGGTATACGAGAGACGGGCGATTGCCAAGGAGATACAAAGAGATAGATGAGGATGGACAAAAGATAGGAAGAGATAGAGAAGTGGAGATTGAAAGAGATAGGCGAAGATAGACAAGAGGTAGAAAGATATAGTCAGAGATAGATCAGACATAGAAAGGGATAGAAAAGAGGAGATTCAAAGAGAGAAGTGTAAACGTGGATTGAAATGAAGATAGAAAGGGATAGAGAACTGAAGATTAAAAGATATAAAAGCGAATTAAGATTTACAGAAAGATAGAAAGGGATAGACGGGTATATATTATATATAAATATATATATATATATATTTCTGATTTTTGTTTATAGATTTATAATTTTTCGCTTCGACAAAAGCTAAAAATTATAAATGGCAGAAAGGGATAAACAATCCTTATCCATTTCTATCTTAGAGATAGAAGGAGATAGGAAGGGATAGGATTTCTATCTCGTTACTTCCGCAGGGTTGGCCTCTGTAAATTTTTCTATTTTTGTAATTAATGAAACGTAAGAAATGACAGTCGATTAGTTTTATAGCAACTCCTTTGGAGAATAATGGATGTGCTTCACCTTTTTATGTGTGTTTTCATTCGCAACTCTTCGCAAAAAAAACTTCCGAATTAAATGAATATAATGAGCTATTTGAAGATTTTTTTACATGCAAAACTATAATAAGAAACAGAAGTAAAGTATGAGGAATTTACAATTTTTATTACAACTAAAAATTGTCATAGATTCGTCGCTTTACTATCAAATTTGTTTTATTCAGTTTTCAATATACAGGTAGAAGGGAAAATATATTTACAAACCTCCGGATGATTATTTCTTTCCTTTTCTTCCAAGTCGCAGACTGTAACTTTTACTTTTTTAAAATCACTTTCCCTTTCTCTATAAGAAATTTTTAAATAATATAGTTTATACTAACGCATAACGGAAAAAAGTGTTTACAAATTTCTAATCTCATTTGTCTTCGTAGAGTTGACTCAGTATAATGGCATTCGACATAGCCAGCCCTATTATCTGAAAAGTATAAAATTTATTTAGAATTTTTAAAAAAATATTGTTCTGAAAATTAAAATAATTCTGTCGGATTCAAATAAAGTTTAAAATATATATTTAATAAATATAATATAGAGGAGACCGGTGCTACTCGGGACACTTTTCTTTATTATTTAACATAACGAATACATAAAAATGCTTTTTATAAATTATATTTTATAAATTATAGCTTTCAAAAGCTATAACCCTCCCCTAAAACACGTTGTAAACAGATTCTCTCTAACTTCGATTTGGTTTGAGGTGCTGAGAAACAAATGTAACAATCTACGAATTATTGTTGTTTGTTTAAAGCGCCAATAGAGGCAGCGCCACCCTGATCGTTTGATAATTCGAATTTTCGGAACATCGCCCAATGGGCAAAAATATAAGACATTGACATCTGAAATGTCTCGAAAATCTCGCATACATTGTCGTTGCAAACCTGATTGGCTTTTGAATGACTTAAAGTTATAAGAAGGAAAAAAAATAATCGCGCCAAGATTTCCTTACAAATTTTGAAATCCTTAAATCCCATAAAATATTTTGAAAGGAATAAAAATCTCATAAAATCTCTTAAAATTATTAGAAATTTCATAAAATTTAATTTAAAAAAACCCTTTAAAATGCCAAAGTCTTATAAAAACCATTGAAACCTCTTAAATTCTCTTAAAATTCTTGGAAATTCCATGAGAAGGATTAAAATCTCTTAAAATCCTTTAAAATTCTCAAAAACCTTTTGAAATTTCGGAATTCCACAAGATTCATGATCTCTTAAAATCCCAAAAACCTTTTTAAATACGTTAAAATTTCATGAAATACCTCAAAATTGCTTAAAATTCGTGAAAATCTCTTAAGGGCAAATACCAAACTATGACGTCACGAATTACCGACCGAACAATGTATGTATTTCTTTTCCACCTTCTTATTTTTAAACTAAGTAAAATATCTCATTGAAAATTTGAGAGATGAAAGAAAATATATTAGCCGATCGCTGTCTGGTCTCTTGGAGCTTGTATTTTGAATAAAAAATATATTTTTCATCAATTTTCCATGTCCAGTGTCCACTATAGTAGACCATATGATGATTTACCAGGATTTACAAAGATTATGTGGTCTGCTATAGTGTACATGGAGAATTGATGAAAAATATATTTTTCATTTAAAATACAAGCTCCAAGAGACCAAACAGCGATCGGCTGATATATTTTCTTTCATCTCTCAAATTTTTAACGAAATATTTTACTTAGTTTAAAAATGAGAAGGTGGAAAAGAAATACATTGTCCGGTTGGTAATTCGTGACGTCATAGTTGGGTATTTGCCCTTAAAATTTGCAGAAACTTCTTAGAATTCTTAGAAATTTTATGAGATCAGTTAAAATACCTTTAAACTCTTTAAAATACATTATAATTATTAGAAATCTGATCAATTTCCATGGAATCCTTAAAAATTTCCTAAAATCTTTTAAAAATCAGAAATATCTCTTGAAATTCCCGAACATTATTAGAAATCTTTTAAAAATCATAATTAAACTTTTGAAATCCCTCAATAAAATTCCCTTACAAATTTTAAAATTCTTTAAATCCCATAAAATATTTTGAAAGTCATAAAAATATCGTAAAATATATATTGAAATTCTACGACAAGGTTCAAAGTCTCTTAAAATCCACTCGATTATTACTCGATTATTTTCTTCTGCCTTACGTTTTATAAAGCGTCATACACTCGACTTCCGCAATAGTAATGTTCCCAATAGTAAAGATATTTCGTTCCCAATAGTAGAGAAAACATCTCACAATTAACACTTGATAACAACTACACATGCGTTGCGTTCGGCATTTAATTGGTTGTTATTCGCATTTGATGTGAAATTTGAGGAAGGGAATTTTTTTTACTATTGAAAACGACTCTCGTTTGCATTTCTTTACTAATGGGGAAGTCGAGTGTACACGTCCCTACTGACAGTTTTCATCATCCCAATTCACGTCCAGCCCTGATTTGATCTTCAACCTTCTTCATTTTTGTCCTTTTATTGTTCTTGAGTTGTCTTTGACGTCGGTTACAGTCGGATAAACTTTTGTTATGTTTTAACAAAGTTTTATTTCTGTTTTCAAATTTTAACTCGTCTACCGTTGCGGTAAGTGAATAAGCTTTTTTCATAATAAAATATATAAAAGGTGAAAAATAATTTAGCAAAAAGTATAATAATTTCTGCAACATTATCTGAAAACTCGTGAAAGTAACACAGATGTAACGTACATTAGCAAAACTATATGTTGTACAAAATTCGTAATTTTATCTTGAAATTATTTGTTATTTGAGTGTTTAATGAAAATTAAGATGTAAAATCAATTAAGATACCTAATTTGTAGGTTTTTTTTTGCATATATGTAAATTCTTTCTGGAATTATGTACGTTTTGTAATCTGTTTTTGAGATTATATAATACTTCGTGACCAGTAAAATTCTGGTAATTTCTTCAAACTGGCGTCCCATGGATCTGAAATGTTTTTCTTTTTTGCGCAAAACCATGAAAGTCAGAGAGATAGTAGTAATAGGGCGTCTCTCTCAATCTCATGTTTTTGTGAAAAAACGCAACGCATTCCGGATCCGTGGGATGCCACCCTCAATTCTTCTTTTATTTACGGCTGTTGAAGCATTTTTTAAAACATAAAAATTGCTGTAGAGTTGTCTAATCTACTGTAATCTGTCAGCTCATTTCAATATACAGGGTGTCTAAAAAGTCTCGGGCCGGTTTCACGTCCCAATTCGGGCCTGAGTAAATTTCAACGGGGAATTCAATTCTGACCTTGAAGTTGACCTTCATGGATTTTTGAAAGTCACCCAGTGGGCAACTTTGTTTTTTTTTAATGGAAACCCCTTTTTTTTACATCTGCAATCGATAGAGCAGAAAATATTCTACGTACAAGTATGTACCGGTCCAAGTCATAGGTAAAAAAAGATGTAAAAAAAGGGGGTTTCAATTTAAAAAAAAACAAAGTTGACCTTCAAAAAGCCATGAAGGTTAAAATGAAGGTCACCATTGAATTCCCCGTTGAAATTTAATTCATGAATAACCTTCACTTTTTTGAAAACTATTTTATCTGAGAAAATATCCAACCGTCCAGGGACTTTTTAGACATACTGTATATAGATATATGCGGCAAACCAACCAGCTGAGCTGTCAAAAATGACCGCGGTACCCATGATTTTATTCCACCACAAATTTTGGTATTTTAGCTAATCTATCAATTCTTCCAAGCAAATAAGGGGCATATCCTCCCTCATGCACTCTAAAAGTCCACCCTCGCCAAACGGCAATTAAATCAGTGCATTTTTAGAATCAAAAATCTGTATATATTGAAATGAGTTGACAGATTAGATTCATTCCACAGATTTCGCCATTTTTTTTTGTTTATTTATATTTTTTTGTCTTTTGCTCCAACAGTTTTAATTTAGAGCCAATTTTTTAAACATTATTTACTTGTCCTTTATATAATAAATCTAGACTGTTATTAATATATTAATAACAATATTTTTGTTACAGAGATGTCTGAAAAGAGGATTATTTAAGTTTAAAAAAAAAAACTGATACGAAACGAACAGATGTGAAGTCCAGTTTTTGCAAAACCCAGAGATTCATTAAATTATATTGAAAGATTAAGAACGAAAATCTCTAGAAAGATTCTGATTTGAAGATTACCCAGTAGGTTGAAAAGAATTAGAAGATCAAATAACTGAACTCTTCTCTGCTTCAACTACATCTTGAAAAATTTAGGAAATTTTTCGACAAGCTGAATTCCAGCTATTTCTATTTTCCTTTCGATATCTAAAACGGATTTGAAATGTCGACTCAACCAGAAAACTTAGTACAGCACTTGAAAGCGAAGAAACTTGAATTGAATACATTATTACAACGGAAACAGGAAAGGAATGAAACATTGACTGAAGAAGCTTTGGTTCTGATACAAGAAAATATGCTTTTAATTAGTCAAACTATAGAACTGGATAAGTCGATTGCTATACGCTTTGATAAACTTGAAGGTATAGGAAAACATTAACTTGTTTAATTTAAGAATGTCTTTAACTGTAGAGGTAATTCCAATTGATCGCAAGTAATTTATTTAAATACGTTTATTATTTTACAGATAAATAAAAAATTTTAATTGAAATGACAAAGGATGAGAAGGATTCGATGTATGGCAACATACATAATGCCAAGTGGAAGATCGAGCGTATTGATTCTATGTTACCCATACTATCCTTGATAACCCCGCGTCCTGAATAGCTCCATGATTCTCATATATATATATATATATATATATATATAAGTTTTGTGGACAAAACTTACTGCTTTGAAAGTTTCCAATGAAAGAATGTAAAAAGGACCACCAGTGAGTAAAATAGGTCGTTGAGAACGAATCGTCATCATCAGCACTGAATACTTCACCTTATGATTTTCTGTATAAGTGCGTTCTTTATTTCTTAAAGCGTTAAAAGAAGAAACCCATTCGCTTGCATAAACAGCGTCTCCTACGAGCAAACCCTTTAAAGAAATTATATTAAAACAGTGTTTGATATTTGTTCATATACAGATTCATGCAGTTCCCACACGATTATTACTGGATCATATACTAATTCATATATATATATAAATAAAAATTAAAATATTAAAATAAAAATGTTTTGAATGAAAACCAACTAAACTAACCAGTTCTTTAATGTAGGTTGCAAGCAAGCAGAAGAACAATAACTGCACAGTCACACCGAGTGTAAATTCTGCCATGGTCAATAATTTCATAATGCAATCTGCATCTTGCTATTGTAAATAAATTAGTAAATTATAATTAAACATATAATTAGAAAGTGTTCATAAATAAACAGTAATAAAATATGTAATTAACCGTGATTTGAAGAGTAGCTGCTTCAAAAGAAGACAAACATAAGACAGCTATATTTTGTACGCACTGGATGAACATGCAAGGCCTTCCTACTTTTTCTAATTTTTCTACATAGCTGTCAAAAAATAATCCTCATTAATACGATTTATAACTATAAATATTCACCTGTGTAGAATATATTTTCTTACACTAAAACTTCTGCATACTGTGCTGTACAAGTTTTTAGTCTTTTCTCAAAATTAATTATTTCTCCTTTTTGACTGAAAAAAATTATATATAATGTTTGATCAGCTAAACATACATTATTGTATTTTTTTTAATTTTATAATTTTTTAACTTGAAATTTTAATTTATGTGGTAAAATTGCAGAAAACAACATACCGGTAAATTAGGAATATTATAACTTATCCATTTCCTATCTTGCCAACATTTTTTTTGTCTGCAAGCCCAATTTTTTTAAATAATTAAGATATTAACATAAAACTTTGGAGAGTTAAATAACTGAAATAATCGAATTACTACCTTTTACTTTATTGCTCAAATTTCCCAGCCGATATCATATTTATAAGACAAACAAAAAAACATTTACTTTACAGACACTTAGTCGGCAAGGTAGAATTCGGATAAATTTTACCTTAAGCCGATATAAGTCGGTAAGAAAATTGAAGCTTGTAATTATTATGGTTTTATACCTGATTCTCCTTAGACTATCATTTTCACCTTGTAGAGAATAAATGAGATGTTTTAAATAGGAGGAAGTAAAAAGCAAAGTGGACACATATAATTGATCATAAGATACAGTTCCTACACAGCATCCCAACACACCAAAGACTTGTATCATATAAGAATATTTATAATACTGATCATTATCCCAGGGAAACCATCCAGCGATAGGAAGAATTTTTGAAATATTAGTACTATCCAGATTTTTCACATACATTTTATATAAACGTAGTGAAACTGGATTGGAACAATAATGCATGGCTCCTGAGATACCAAGTGCAGGCCATAAATATATGAATAATTTTGTTCTTCTCCGTGCTATTTGCATTTCGTGGTGTAATTTCTCTCGTTCTATAAAAAGTAGACAATTATCCGATTTAATTAGACATTACCATTTAACCTTTTCCTACATTGCCGATCGCTGATAAAGATCCGCACTCTGTCGGTATTCGGATTCCTACCATATCGATAGTGTGTAACGTAGACAGCCGACAGTGTATGAATCTTTACCAATAGTCGGTAAGGTGTCTGCAAGTGTCGGTAACAGGAATCTGCACTTAAAAACTTCCTAATTATTTACTAATGTATTATTTTTAATGAGAAATATCTAATAATTATATTATATACCTTCGCTGTTCTGACAGATTTCAGAAGTAAGATGATGACAGTTTTTTAGTGATTCAATCAGACGAGTGATTTTATTAATATTTGACATGCAGAAAAACCACTTCACAATTCCAGTCATGTGAAAAGAAATTGGTCCAATTCTTGTAGCCAGTTCTCTGGCATCTTTTACGTTCTTAAGATCTGCCAGTTCCGAAATAATTAAACTAAGATTTCCTGACAAAAGCATTATCATTAAAAACAGAGTGGATATTTTCTTCGAGGTGGAAAGTTCTTTTTCACTTTTATATATTCGCAGAAGTTGCATAACACTAAGTAAATGTTCAAGGTAGCTGTTCAGAGAAGTTACATCTGTATCTGCCATTGTAGATTTTTTATTAATCTGATTTTTTTATCTACCTCTGAATCTCGAAGGAATTAAGAAAATGTTGTTGAATATTGAGGAAATTAGAAAACTTTAGCATGGACATGAACCTATTTAACACAGAAGCAAACCATTATTAGCAAAGACATAAGTCAATACATTACATTTTAGTCAATTTCGATTCATCTGAAAGTATTATTATTTTATATGTAATCAATTTCTAAGTCTCTTTCATGTAAAGAAAAATATTCTTAGCATATTTTTTTGTTATTAACACTTTTCACTTTATAAATATTAGGATTTGCAAGTGGTATTTGGATTTTAATAAGACTTAGTGAAATGATAGTACTAAATAAGAGAAATTTAGAGCCCCAAGATTTCTTCCAAAATTTTCAAAATTAAGGGACTTATGGAGTATTCTATTTTTCAGTCGGAATATTTTTAATTATTGATATTTCTAGAACTAATAATTGGATTGTTTAAAATTCAGGAACATTAAATTCAAAATTACAGAGGTTGAGAATATAATCAATTTTAAAATTTCAACTTAATTCACAATTAGTTTATATTTTATTATGCATATATTCTCCAACTGTATAGTTTCAATTTTAATTTTCAACAATTTCATCAAAATCCAATTATGTACTGTACTAACTTTAAAAATTTTGAAAAATCCTTTACGCTCGATATATAGTTATATAGCAATATAATTTCTTTCAGTTTCATTAAAGTTGGAACAATGATATTTCTATAATTATAAACTTAAGGGTGTTTAGCTCAAGTTCTAATCTCAAAATTCAATCCATTTTTCTTCCATATTGTACAAATTGAAACGCACGACTGTCTTGAAATTGTAGGTACATGTCCGAACTGATAACTCTATAGTCCAGTCTAGATTTCAGTTGAAGCAATTATTCCATCGTAAATTATTTACAGATGACAAAGTATACTCTATCATTATTGTACTCCACACATTTCTACTTCAAGTGAGAACTTCCCTTATAATTTTCTTAGGCCCTATTCCTCATATATCAATATCTGCTTCTCAAAACTTTTCAGTTTCAAAGTTCTGGGGTATAGTTATAATAATTGTAAGGAAGCGAAATACGATATATTTCCGGATTTGGCTATATACCTATATGGCTATATATACCATCAGACCAATAATTTATACATATCCATCGATCATATAGTTATCAAGGACAAGTCTGACGGGCTGTAAAAGTCAATTACAAAGTCTAAAGAGGGTGTTCTGTCTGGCAATTTCTGGATCAGTGAAGACTATGCCGACTGCATCATTGAAGATGTTATTGGGACTGCCTCCCTTGAATGTTCTGATAAAGAAACAAGCATTTTTGGAGGTACATAGACTGATAGTAAAAGGACTCGATAGTGCGGTTGAGAGGGCTTATTTGGACAGGATCAAGAAGAACAACCTTTGTGAAAACAACGTCCTGGACATGGAAACTGACGTTATGGTTAGGAAACTTTCGATCATGAAGCCCTTTAAGGTGATTTTCCCAAATAGGAAAATATGGCATGATGAACAGGGCTCATCTGGTATACGGATGGATCTAACGACTCTCAGGTACCAGAGCTGGAGTCTGTGGGAGGATACCAAGAGCTAAAATTTCTATAGCACTTGGTAGATTCCCCACAGTATTTCAAGCCGATGTGGTAGCTGTAAAGACGTGTCTTGAAGATATTGGGGTGTGGGTATATAAATGCTAGCACATTTATATTTGCTCCGATAATCAGGCTTTAAATTAATTATTAAATTAAGGCCCTTGATTCTCAGGAGATTACATCCAAGTTAGTATATGGAACTGTCTTCAGGTTCTTCTCCAGGTATCAGTGGCCAATTGAATAAAACTAATCTGGTTGCCTAATAGTCATGAGGATATCTTGGGAAATTAAAAGACGGATGCATTGGCAAAAAAGGGAGCTTCAATGCCCCTTATTGGACCAGAACCCTACTGCGGTGTATCATATGCTGTAGCTAGAGGAGCGGTTGAGGAGTCGGCTCAACAGCTACATGAGAGGTGGTCGCGATGGGATGAAGCCAAGAAACTAGTGCATTCGAAGAAGTACATCAATACATCACATTCAAAGAGGTCAAAGCACCTGGTGAATATGGAGCAATAAGCGTATTCAAAGTTCTCTTTTAGGCGATGTTTAATGGAATGGGTATAGTATAATAGGTTCTACCTCAGTGCTAAGAAGCATTTGATTGCCCTACCCGGATAATAATGACAATATTTCTGGGTGGTAATTAGATAAGAATTTGTATGTAATCCCTCAACAGGAAAAGAAAAAGTGTAAATCCTATTCCACTAAATCGACTTAGTAAAGTTTAATGGAAGCGTATTAAAAAAATTAATAAGTAAAAGAATTTAAAAGAAATAATATAAACGCTGATATTTCTGACGTAACTGACTCATAACATACTGTACAGCTGAAAGAAACAAGCTTTTCCTGATCTATCACGATATATTTCATTACAACTTCTTACAAATAAAATAGCTTCGAAAAGTTTGCCTTAAAGTACAATTTCCTTAAATACGATTCATAGTTTCGCATGCAATCCCTTTGCCCAAGGATCTACAAGATTCTTCATCTTCTTCCTGGACGTTTGAATTACCGCCCATGTCCTCCCTTAGGGTAATACTTTCATCATTATTCAACTGCTCCAAATTTTGGTGCTTCTTCATGTGCGTTGTAAGGTTACCACTATGGTAAAATTCTTTCCCACAAACTTTGCACTGGAACGGTTTGATCCCCGAGTGTATTCTCTCGTGTATGGAAAGGTTACCACTATGTCGAAACTCTTTTGAACAGACGCTGCATTTATAGGGTTTAACTCCGGAGTGAGTTCTGAGGTGCGTGGAGAGATTACCACTGTGGCTGAACATTTTTCCACAAACTTGGCAAGCGTACGGTTTTTCGCCAGAGTGTGTTCGCATGTGAATAGCCAGATTGCCACTGTGCGTGAAACATTTTTCACATTGGGTGCACTTGTAAGGTCGTTCCCCGTTGTGAGTGCGCATGTGAATAAAGAGATTAGATTTGTGACCGAATTCCTTGAAGCAAATCTCGCAGTGACATTTGAGTTTCTTGGAATTTGAATTGGACGAGGAAGTTGATTTCGAAGACGGACTATTGCGCTTGATTACGGAGGGTGTTGGCGAAGGAAAGGTTTTTTGTTGAGGCGGCTGGCGAGGATCAGAAATTGTAGAAACATTCATTTGACTGGACTCGCTCATCGGGGACTGTGGCTCTGACTGGTTCATAGGAAATGGGTGCAGATAACTCATCATCGAGAGTTGTGGCTGCGTCTGCTGTCATGAAATACAAATTGTAAAAAAATGTCAATTTTGTGAATTTTTTCAGAATTACAGCTTACCTCATATTGAGGAATGTCTTGTCGAAAAGGAAGCTCAGTTTTCGTTGTGTTTTCTTCGGGTACCTGACCCGTCTGTAATTGTGTTTGGCTCCAGAAGTGAGGCAATTGTCGATATATGTACTCAACATCCTGACTGGTGAACGAGGAATATTCAAAATTATTTTGTGTGTTTGCACCATTTTGATTGACGTCTTCTATGTTCGCATATTCCTGTTTTATTTGTATGGAGCTAAACATCTGTGAATTAAATAAGGTTACATTAAAATATTAAAAAGGTTTCATAATATAACTTTGAAATATAATAAAAGTTACTTTTTAGATACTATAAATACACAAAAGCCACTACAACTTTGCACTAAGCTATAGCCTACGTTGAAGATAAAATAGCGGATTCAATTAGCAATCACAAATTAAACATTGAGTCCTTGTTGTTTGCAGTGAACAAATTCTGAACAAATATGTGAAAGTTCAAGAATCTTCTTTCCATTATTAAAGAAATAATATCATAAACTTACAGCGTATCGAGATTTCCTATTTTGTATTCAACGACTTCATATACGCAGTCAACATTTTCCAATAAAATTATTTGGTCATATTATTTTTGAAACCGCCTCTGGCTTTTTAGTCTTTGCGTTTTATTTCGAGACTTTTTGCGCCTGAAATTATAAGAAGTTTTGAATATACAATTTTGAATGTAATAGAAAAATTATACCCTTTGAAAAGACGTTTTAATGATTTTTGCTTCCTCATAGAGGAAGCTTTGTAGTGATGACAAAATCCAATTTCCTAAACAAGGTTTTTTTGAACATATTTCAAGGGCAATATATCTAATATGATGATCTGAAAAAATGTCCGGATGTATGTATGTATGCATGTGTGTGTATGTGTGTCACGATCCAGCAATTTGTTGAAAACGCGTGAATATAAATTAATGAAATTTTGCATAGTTATTCCACTATATACCTAGTTGAATTTCTTACAATGGTTTAACAAAATATTTAATTTCAAAAGTTTTATGTACTTTTATAATTTTCGTAAAATTCATTTTTCCACTATAACTTCTCAAATATTGAAAATTTAAAGCTGGTGTAAGGGAAATGAAGATTCCTTTCATCGAGGCGAATCGATTGACCTATATGATTAATGCATTTCATTAAAAAATAAGGAAGTTATGTTTATTTATAATTTTGAAAGTTAATTTTTCGCTCTATATTTTCAAATAATCAAAATCTTGAGTTGACGTAAGG